>JAKSZP010009671.1:0-71622 GCA_022478985.1 Massospora cicadina
AAGGTATAAAGGGAGGCAATAGCTCTCCCAAGCTCACTCTCAAAGTCCAATTCTTGTTGATTCAAGCCAAACATGGCTGCAGTTAGGCAATATTTTAAATAAACTCAAACTATAAATATATGAATTTTAAAGTTCTTTTATTTAATATTGGCCAGGTTGATAGAAAACAGAACTGAGAAGCCTCCAGCTCCCAGTTCCTTCCCTATATACACATGCTACAAGCTAATATAAAATATAGCACAAGCTTATGGTGCTAATCTGACTGATGCTTGGTGTAAACCTTACAAAAGGATCGCGGAATCCTCACTCAATGGTTTGTGCCAGTTCTGATCCTCAACAGTTCCGCACCAGTTCCATTTTGAATTACAAATGAACCGCGAAACTTCCAAGCACCTGTTCCATTCCATTCTTGATTCGAATCCAAATCATATCTCGAAACTCCCCATTTTACCTGATTCTCGTTTTTCCTCGACTTGGACGCCCATCTGGCTCCTTGGCCTCCTTCAAGCTCCTGCCCCTTAGGCGTCCCTACCAGGACCAACCTCCCCTCCTCCTCCATACATCCAGACACAGCCTGCCCTGTCTTACCAAAGATCAGGGCAATGTGATGCTGAGGATAGACCTCAACCGTCACATGGTCCCTGGTATCAACAAAATGCTGAACTCCTTTTGCACAACCTAAATCTTAGTCATCTTTGGCAAAAATTTTGGACTATTTTTCAACAACTTTAGTGCTTCATCCTTCTGTTTTTCCAATAATCCGGTGAACAATTCTCAGGATATTACAGTATGTGCCCCAAGGGTTTCAGTTAGTAAGCCAAACTCAGATAAGTCACCAAATTTGACAGCCAATATCAACTCATCCCTCAGAAATAGATGCACAAAAGCGACTACTTGATATTTCTTGACCTTAATATTTCATCTGGTTAAATTTGCTAGTGGACATCAATCTCTCCGTGCCCCTGTATGAGTATTCCAGGTGCCACACTAGTTTCCATATGAGAATGATGCCACGGGGGTACAACCTCCCCATAAAGTCCTTTTGGAATATCCAGTGTGGTTCCAATCCTCATAACCAGTTGATGGCCTGGAGCTATTGTTGCATCCTTGTTCACATGTAGAGGTATTCCTTGATTTTCATTTATGGCGGTTGGCATGGGGCGGCTTCAATTCCCACGCTGAATATACCCTACTGGTATTATCCCATCGGCATAAGATATATTGATAAAATTCCTATGGCAACTTGTGGGCTTCATATTGTTGCAAGAGTAATAAATTGGAAGCAATTGGCCCAATATCGTCAAGATGTTTTCTTTAAAATTGCATGAGATCCCATAGGTCCTTAAAAACTAGTTCCAATTAATATGTCATGATTGGAGTTTGGAAGCACTATAGCAGGTGCAGTTACTACCAAAGCTCCAAATCGCAGTGGCAAAGCGCTGCAAGCTCCTTCACTCTTAGTGCTGTTAAGGCCTGCGGTCCCATATTCTTGATGATGGTCAATATCTGGAGCTATTTTCAGTTTCTTACCCAGCTTTATGGAAACAATGTTTACAGGTGCTCCACTATCAACAATAGCTACAACTTTAATTTTGTTGACAAGAATATCCACATAATTGCACTAAGAGTAGTAAGAATCAATAGAGTTTACTAAGTGAATATGGGAAGAATCCATGGAGTTAAGAGTGTGCTTCAGAGTATTCCCAATACTGGGACATTCATTGATGAATGTGTCAATTGGCATTGCTATATTGATCCCTTTCAGGCTTGGGGTATCTGCTGCATTGCTCGGCCCATCAGCTGGAATATTCTCAAGTATTTGTTGCACATAGGGTTAGCGACTACCTCAGAGGCTTTAGGTATGACAACCTTACTCTGGGAGCGAGTTACCGCATGTATGTTTGAGAAATCTTCGTTTATTACTAAAATAGAATAGATTTCTTTGTCTAACAAGGCCTCATGGCCATTGTTTTCTTGTCAATCGGGTGGGACTAGTGTCTTAAGCACAATAGAGCATCCCGCATCTATTGTGCTTGTTCTTTTCCCTCCTCCTGCATGTTATTGGGAAGGACTATGTTGACATTTTGCAGATGCCATCGTGAAGGATAGTGACCTTCACAATGGCAATTAAAGCAAGTAATTTCACTCACTGGCCATGGGGCTCTTGCATTTGAGTTTTGCTTATTTCATATAGGAGAATTACTTTCAATAATTCTTATTGGTTTCAAAGGGCTTTCCAGCAAAGGCAGCGGTTCCCAATTTGTAACCAGTATTAGGAGGGCCATAATTTTTTGAGCATCTGCACAAATAGTCAGCTAATTTAGATGTCGCAAGGTTTTGCACAAAAGCAGGCAATAGAGTGTTTTTTTAGTACTAGATGGTCCCAATAGAGTGTTTGATAAATTAGGGTAAGGTTCTACTGCATGCTCTAGTGCAATCTTGGCGTCAAAATCGACCATAGCCCACACGCCTAAGAGAACCTGAGCTTTGTGATAGAATTGATCCGCAAATTCATCAAATGCTTTATCTTTCTAAAAGCTGATGTTCATAAACTTGGATTTTCTGGTTGACATCTGTTCTGGACCTCCAAATTCATGAAGCACAGCCTCCTTGACTTCAACATATGTTGTATCTTCGTTAATGTGAGGCATAATCAACTCAATGCTCCACTCATCCAAGCAGTTAATCATGGTGGCTGCTTTGTTGCGGTCACTGGCCCCATGCATGGCCATTTCAAAACGTTTTACAAATGTAGTAATACTACATTCTTGTCAAAGGCTGGCAGGTTTGCTGGTTTATAATTATCGCTTCCCCATTCCTGGTTATCACGATTACTTCTGGTTGAATAGAGCCAGGCATACTAGGGCGTTGGTGCATTGTATCCCAGTTTGAGGAGCTAGGGTTGGCCAAGGCAACCATATTGCTAGGCAGTTGTTGACGTGGCCCAGCGTACATTTTGGTAGCTATTACTGAAGCTTCGTCTTCATAATATTTGGAAGAATCTTCAGTTAAGTGGGTTGTAGCACACTGACAATGCCCGTCATTCAGAGCTTGAATTCACTCATTGATTTAGTTTTCCCAATTGAAATGATTTTAGTTTTTTAACCTTGGTTTTGCAATTTCCTCATTCAGGCTAGTATCTTGTAGCTGCAAGGTGGAAATCACTTGGACCTTTTCTTTTATGGCCTTCTTGCACTGGTTCAATTCTCCAAGGAGATTATTGTTTGACTCATTAATAATATTAACATTGTCATTTAGACTATTGATCTGTAGATTAAGACAATCAATAGAGTCTCAAATTTTTTTATTTTTCGCCCATTGGTCCTCAAATTGTGTTTTCCAGTAATTAATTTTTCTGGTGTATTTATTCTTCATCTGCAAAATTTGGGCGCTCAGGAATTGATACTGGTCACGGAATTCATTGTTATGGTTTGACTGTGCCTCTTGGGCTTTGTGATTAAACCTCATGGACTCTGAAGCATTAATAGAAGTCTGAGTGATATTGCTGACCCAAGATTTGGTGACTCCTATTTCCTTAAGAAATTTTCAAAAAAGGATGCAATCTGTCATTTAGCTCTTGTGCTAATACTGCTACCCGGTCATTAGCCCAAGTGGCTAAGTTGTGATTTGCCTCCAAACTCAAACGGACCTCAGCAAAGTTGGCTTTCAATCGCTCATTTAGAATTTGGCCCACCTGGCTGGAGTTGCAAGAGAAGTTCACTAACTCAGTAATGGCTGCATGATGGCGGGCGATTGTCATCTGAGAATTTATGGAGGTGGGATGTACAAATTCAAAAAAGTATTGGGCGATATTTTCTATCCCAATTAAATTGTTTCAATACTGAGCTACGCTTAATTGATGATAAGCAAGATATCTCATCCACAACACATCTTGCTGTCATTGGCAGTAAAAAGGGTTCCTACTGTCCGCAGGCCCTTGTCCTAATTGATACCCTCTTAACAACTGCTGCTCAAGGCGTTCCAGCTCTTCAGGTGAAATGGGATTGTTGGGATAGGTAATAATGGTACTACTTCCCAATTAATCTGGGACACAGTCATTTCAGTGTTCCCATTGGGCCTGGCGATGGTTCTAAATAATTAATTGGGATTGCTCCCCTGTTCAGCGCGATCACCATCTGCAGTCCCAGCCATGAGCGCCACTTGTTGATTTTGAGTTTCTGCTTCAGAGGGCTGGTTCTTCTTTGAGGGTGGGATGTGGTTTCAAGCGTCTATTGTGTGAGGACAATAGACAGGATGGTGAATTTAAATTTATGATATAGCTTTTTGGTAATACTTCAATTGTATACCCGGTCATTTCACTTGGACAATGGCACGCTGCCCTAATCCTACTGATCCCAAGTGAAAAATAATTTAATATAAGATAAAGTATTAACGCAAAAAGTTTATAAGATAAATTATAAACTTAATTCAGAAGTTAAAGGATGTCTTTATTAGTGTAAATGCAAGGGTTTTTATAGGGTTCAATGCTAACCACATCTTACCCATGACGCCTTACTTTCAGTGGCCCTTAGCCACATAAAAAGTTGTAAGGACGTCTACAAATACTTCAACTCAGGGCATCATGCTCAGCCTCAGGGTCAGAGTAAACATCGTCATCATTCTTGAGATGGCATTTTGTATGCGTCTTCAAAATAGCTGAACCAATTCACTTTCACATGCAATCAGCAGCACATACCAGGGCAATTTATATCAATAATTAGTAATTAATTCAATTGAAAACTTGACTGACATTAAAAACTAATTTTGACATAGACCAACAAAACCCATGTGCCCGAGTCATTAAGTCAAAACTTAATCAAAGTCTGACCTAACCAGCAAAGCCCTTGGCCCATGTCATCATAATCAAATAATTAAGTGAAATCGCTAGGCCGCGAATTCTAAGCTTTGCATAAGCTCAGAATATACCTGGTCCATAATCGCTGATATCTGATATGATCCATAATAAGTTTTTAAACAGCTAATTTTATTATGTCCCTATCAAATATCTGACAATAAGGTCCAGTCAATTAATCAACAAGCACCCCACAGTGTGGTGACCAAAAATAAAGGGAAGGGAGGAGCATGGTTGCCCATGTGTCCTCTGCACCGCGCAGACAGTAAGTTTCCTGGATGACAAGGATGTCCACGCATAAATTATTTTATAAAAAAATTCAGTTCCTTAGCCTGGGATGGCAAGGCCTTGAGTCCAGAGATGTTCAACGTCCCTATAGTAAAGGCTCCCCCATTGCACCTTAGGTGTGAGGGGAAGGGCACCCATGCCCTACAGCCTTCTCCTTTCATCACGTCGCTGTGTAGCAACATGGGTATTTAGTGCTATGGAGTAAGGTTAATAATGGGTAGCTTTTGTGGTGGGGTTGACGTTGTGTTTTGCCTTCTGTTTATTTCCCCCTTAGAATTTTTTTGGTGTGGTGTGCACCTGCGGTGCACCATTGCATGTTGATGAGATTTTGGAAGGTAGATTGGGTGAATCAGTTTCAATTGAGGCTTGGTAGCATCAGGCAGGTAAATCCAATACACCCACTGGGTCATCAGCTTGGGTGGCCCAAACTGATTGGTGGAAGGATTTGCAAGCCACTTCCGCAGCAAATGACTTGATGTCCTCCTGTAGCTGGGTGGGCAGGATCATGGATGCTGCTATGTCCGCCACCTTGGACGCTGCTCTGCGGGCCTGCTTGCCATTCTTATGCTCCTGCGGGGACACAGGCTTCACTTGAATGTAGCATCAAGGCGCTCCCTACAGGAAGTTGGCGACAGTGTCTATTGCTGATTAATAGTGGGCTTCTGCACCGCACATTGCATCCAAGATGATTTAGATTTGAGTAATGCCCTCCTTGGTGGGGCAGGTATTGGCCTTGTGGCCAAAAGCATGAAGAAGGTGCAGATAGGAGGTGCGCTATCTAAAGTGACCTGTAATGGCGGAATTCTTGCCCATCTTTTTTCCACAAAAGCAGTGTGGGATTTGGGTCAAATCTTCCACTACCCCTGCAGATGGAGTGAGAACAGCAATCACTTTGCCTGTGCACAGGTCTGGCTTGAGCGTAAAGTGCTGCATCTCTAAGGATTGGTTTTCCCCATATTTGGTGAGCCCAGCCTTAAGGTGGTGCTCCAGCAAGGTGTGCTTAGTTGCTGTAGGTAGGAAGTTGAGAGTTATAAAAATTTGGTTAGATTTAGTCCAACGAGTGCATTTCATGTCAACTACCTGTTGACCATCCAGGAGTTCCACCACCTCCCGCACTTTTGTGGCTTCATCTGCCGCATTTCTGTTTTTGAACCCAAGATCCAGTCAACTGTGAGGCATGGAGTGCGGTGCAAAATACACTGCATTCAGAAAATGTGTGTGTACATTTCCACAAAACTTTATCCAAAGCGCCATTTGTTGTATATCCAGGAAGACTTACACCTCATGCTCTACTGATGACAGTTGCTGGGAGTTTGGCATATTGATATACTGGTTGCAGCGTGCTTTCCAGGCCAAAATTCCTGGAAAATGCTAACTGCCAGTTTTTTACTACTCATTTTATCTAGGCTGCCAGTGTTTCCAGGGCGTTTATGAAACTTGTTTGGTGTGGAGCCCGTTCTTGTGCCCTTAAGTTTGCTCACCCAGCTGCTACATGATATTGGGTACACACTAATCTCCTCGATGAGATTATCAAACTTACCTAGAATTGAATCAAATATGTTGCAAAAGTGTTTGCAAAGAGTGAGAAAAGGTTAGGAAATGTAAATTAGGGTAGCTATCAATTTTCTTCAAATTTGTTTAGTGAATGATACATTTTTACCTAGATTTAAGTTACCTAATTCCAAATCCTTGCTGGATCCTCCAATTCATCTAATGAGGATCTCGCCATTTATAGATCTCCTGAATTTATCACCACATTTAAGAATAACCATATATAGAACTTTTCTTTCTCGTTGCAAACACTTTTGCAACCTATTCAATTCAAGACTAAATCTAGTTTGATAATCTCACAGAGAAGATTAATCTGCGCCCATGTCAGGGAGCAGTTGGACAAGCAAGGTAAGAGGAGCAGGCGGAAGGCCCACGGCCTCCAACGTTTGAAAACGCCTTGGAGAATCCGGTGGAATAGACAAAAATCTCAAAAAATGGCGGTCACAATTTCCCCGGAGATACTCACATGGCAAGCACGATGCAACTAGTACATCAACACGCCACACTCCCAGCCACTTTCATCGGTGGAATTTGGAGTCCATGTGTATCTGGACATCCAAAAAACAGCCTTATGGGAAAAATTTTGTGAAGATGTACACAAAATTGTTCCAACCGCGGTGCATGTTGCACCTCACTCCATGTCGCATGGTTGGCTGGACCTAGGTTTCAAAAGCAAAATAGCAGCAGATGAGGCTGCAGCGGTGCACATAGTGGTCAACCTCCCCAAAGGGCAACAGGTCATCGAAACCAAATGCACCAGATGGACAAAATCAAACCAAATTTTCCTCACGTTTGACTTTTTGCCTACTATGGTAAAACGTGACATTTTGGAGCAACACCTGAAAGATAGTCTCGCCGTATATGTTGAAATACAATCTTTCAAAATGCAATGCTTCACACTGATGCCACACCTGTGCACCGGCAAAGCCATTGCAGTTCTGACCCCAACTGAGGAGATCGCGAAGGACCTAACCCAGATCCCACATTCCACTTTTATTGATATTGCAGGGCATACCACCCACCCATTCCGGGTAACCGTGGACAGCGTGCCCCCCATTTGACCCACTGTGATGCATTCGGCCATAAGGCACACGCATGCCCCATCAAGGAGGGCGTCACATTCCAAGAGCACCCTCAGCGGCCATGGCCAGCGGAGAGGCGCACTACGAACCAACTGCAAGCACCAAGGAGGCTTTCCCATGGGGAGCACAAGGCTGCTACCTATTGGTAAAGCCCATCTCCCCGCAGGAGCGGAAGAAGGCCAAGCAGGCCCATAGGGCTGTGGCCAAGGAAGCGGCCAAGGCCACCACTGCCATCCCATACTCACAACACCAGGAGGACATGGAGACCTTCACAGCGGAAGTGACTTGGGAATCCATCAACCAATCAGAGTGGGAAGCCCATGCTGAGCGGGCCACTCAATCTGAGGATCTGATGGGGGATTCAATCTCACCCAATCGCTGCACCCAAGCTCCAGTTGAAACTGACTTGGGACCTATCCCAAATGAAAATTTTTTTGACCTGCTCAACGGTGCACTGAACTCATCCGCACCACAAAAAATTCGTCCGACGTCAGGAAAACAAAAGCAAAGGCCAAAGCCAATGCAACTCTTTCTGAAAAAATTAAAAACCATGATAGCGTTGCTGCTAACACCCACGCTGCTGTGAAAGCCCATGGGGACCTTGGAGAGGCTGGTGGGCCCAGGGGCCCACCCCTTGCACCTAAGGTGCAATGGGGGAAACCTTCACTCTAGGGACATTGAATATCGCTGGACTCAAGGCCTCCCCACCCCCGGGCTAGGAAACTGAGTTTTTACAACACAATTTACCCGTGGATATCCTGGCCATCCAGGAGTCCCTCTGTCCACGAGGTTCCGAGGAAGCTTGGAAAACAATGCTCCTCCCATCCCTATCCTTTTGGTTGAAGCACTGTGGGGTGCTGATTCAGAAAAATAATTTTTTCAAATTCACATCCTCAGAAACATTCCTAAATGGCTGAGTGCTCATTGTCACCTTCTCGTGGGCAGACGTTGCACATGCAATTGTCAACATCTATGCCCCAAACGGTGCACATGAGCATCAGGATTTTTCTCGTCAGTCAAATCCCTCCTGCTACCCCCTGATTCTTTCCTAGTGGGAGACATGAACTGTTGGCTAACCTCACCAATGGACCGGTGGCCTCCCTCACCCCACACCCCACAGGGTCACATGGAGCTACGCGTTCTAAAAGCCACCCTTAGGTTAATGGATGTGCTGCCGCGACATGCCCCACTGCTCAGAAACATGACGCGCCCCCACGTCCACAATGGCCAATTAAGGTCCATGACCCACATCGACCTTATTCTAACGCTGGCGAAATTCCAACCCCACATCTCCCACTTCAAAACAACAAAAATGGAATTCTCTGACCACCGACTGGTCTCAATAACCTACCACTTACCTGTCACAGTTGTAAAGGCCCCACATTGGTGCAAAATCCGCCCCCCTGAGCTCGCGTCACCAGGTTTATCCACGTGGGTGGAAGAGGCAACTTTGGCAAAATCGTTTGTTGCACCATTTTGCGCGGACCCCATTTCCACATGGGCAACTTTTAAAGAGGACACTATCCGCCACTATCACCATCTCTCCTCCAGATGCTCACGAGCCACATCAGCGGTTATCTCGTGCACTCTGGCGGAATTGGCCACTTGGAGTCCAACATTCCAGCCACAGGATACAGCCCTGCATGGGGCCAGAAGTGGGCGGAGGCAGCCGCCCACCTCAATGCACTTGAAAGACAACACAAACATCGGGTTTGTGTCCAATACAGGGCCACACGAATCACTAAAGGCGACAAGTGCACCGCATACTTCTTTAAAAAAAATTCGCACCATGCCAGAGTGTGGCCTGCATACAGATGCAAAGATCGGATAATTCCTATTATGGACACACCAGCTGAAGTGGCAATTGAAATGCAAAAATATTACTCCGAGTTATACTGAGCCAAACCAATTCAGCTGGCCAAAATGGCAGAATTTCTCAACCGAGATCATATCTGCACCATTTCCGATACCCAGAAATAATGAATTTAATTACTCCAAATGAATTATGGACAGCCATTCATGGTGCGCCAAACTGAAAATGCCCAGGCCCAGATAGCATTCCATATGAGTTCTATAAAAAATATTTCAAATATATATCCCCATTGCTGCTAGCCTCACTTAACCAAAGCCTGTTGGAAATGCGCCTCCTACCGGAGGACATGAGGCCTTTACTGTCACACTCTTCAAGAAAGGGGATAAGCTTGACTTAGCCAACTGGCGCCCTATTTCTCTAACAAACACAGACACCAAAATTTTAACAAAAATCATGGCTAACCGTTTAGGGACTGTAGCATCTGCCACCATCTCCCCAGAACAATTTGGTTTCATCCCCAGAAGGTCGATTTGGGATAACGTGCACTCCGTGGCTAATGCATGTCAGTCCACAGCCTCTGGGGCACTGATATTCTTGGACCAACAAAAGGCCTACGATAGAGTAAACTGGGAAAACCTAAGGGCCTGCCTCCATCAATTCTGCCTACCCCCCGCTTCATAAACTAGGTAATGCTGCTCACGGAATCTGTGACAATGACAGTGCGTGGCCCAGGCTTCCTAACAGAAGTAGTCCGCCCTCAAAGGGGCTTGCGACAAGGGGACCCCCTCAGCCCACTCTTATACAACTTCATCCTTGACCCACTACTGCGAAATGTGAATGCCCAAATCACTGGGGTCCATGTGCCAGGCCAAACCCCAGTCAAGATGATGGCATTTGCAGATGATTGCGTGGTGGGGGTGTCTAATAACAAAGATGCACGCGCGCTTGAAGCCCTCATCCAGGAATATTCCCAGGTAAGCAACGCGGCACTGAACGCCTCCAAAACCGAAATCATCCTCCTTGGTCGGTTTCAGAACTGCTGGGCCCCAGCAATTAGTTCCCAACCTGACCCATCTGCTCGCCCACGTCCACGCCTTACTAACTCAACACACTGCTCCACTGGTGCTCCCCTTCGTGCCACGTCCTACCATAGAACTGGTGCGCCATCTGGGCGTGTGGATGGAGGCAGGCGGATATACATCAGAAGTAATGGAGAGCCATATACTGGATAACGTGATGAAGCGAATCGCCTCTCTCAGAGCCCACCCTACTACCCTCACTGGCAGTGTTGTTCTTGCCAACTCTATGCTCCTATCCAAAGTCTGGTTCAGAGCCCACGCCATCCCCTTCTCCCCAAGCTTCTTCAAATCCCTGTATGCTCTGCTGCAAGGATGGCTTTGGTCAGGCCGCCTTCCACCAGTGCGGCTAGAGGTCATGTTTGGCCCTCATCATCAAGGTGGCATGGGCCTGCTTGACTTCAAAGCCCATGCTGCCAAGATCCTGGGCACCTGGATCACGGCCGTCACTGCTCCTACACTCTCATCCCAACACTGGTCCTGCGCGGCCTGCTCCAACTTCTCCTGAGCCTTGGGCCTCAACAATCCATCAAACCCCCACTCCCTGATGAAATACCTCGCATCACACACATCGGCCACAGGTCCTCACGGGACTAAAACCCACTACAAACGAATCCTACTCTCCATGCGAAGCGCAGAGTGGAGAATTCATATTAGCGGAAATACAACCCAAAGAGGCCGCCCCTCTCCTCAGTTCACACAAAAGGTACAGGGGCTACCCATCCATGATGAAGTGATCCCCATTCGACCCCATGTCCTATCCAGGGTAGACTACCTGGACATGATGGACATCCTTATTCCACTGAGACCCAAAAGACTATCTGGAAATACGCACACCATCCTCTGTTGCAGCCTCAAGTCCGCTCCCATGTGTGGCGCTGCCTGAGGCGGGTGTATCATACAGCTGAGCGCTCTAATTCTTTACACTCATCTTGTGTCGTGTGTGGCCAGTATGGAACGCTGTTCCACCGCCTGGAGAAGTGCCCCACCTCTAAAGTGATATGGCGCGAAGTCCAACGTCTGCTAGGCAAGAATCAAACGCATCCCTTCGGTCTGTCAAGAGATATGTTTGCTTCATCAATGGCCTCCCCCTTCCACCCTCCCTCCGTGCTCTGGTGGTTGCAATCGCCATGTGGACTATCCACACGATTGTCTTGGATGCCATCGCTGGCTCCATCTCCACCCTCCCAGAAGCTGTCCACAGATTCTGGTCTCATTTGGTGGACCACTTTCAAGCGTGGATGTTTGGATATCTCCCACCGCGTCGCCAACAGCTGGTCTCCTCCTGGTTCCCAGTCTGGTTCATCAAATCAGACCCCTTCCTCCACACGTGCTCAATAGTGGCTACGGCCCCTTCACACGTTCCCTCCCCCTCCCCATAAGTGGCATTCCCGCTGGCAACAAGAGATAGCATCGCTTCTCTGGGGTGCCTCCCCAGTACTAAGTTTGTCTTTCCTGAGTCATATTCGGAAGTGTCCGTCCCATGGTCAGCCTTCCCCACAATAAATTCAAGAATAACCATATATATGGGGAACATCTTCATTTTCTGATGTACCTTAAAATTAATCTCTTTCCTCAACTTGATCCCAATTCTCTACCAAGGTCTACCCATATAATCCCATTCACTTAATCAGATGGTGCATTAAAATGATACCTGAAGATCAAGAAGCTCAGCTGGTCTTACAATTGAAGCAATATTTTAAATTTTGTCACTTTGAAATCACGATTACTATTTGAAAATCCCCAGTAATCCTGAAATCCCCTTCTGTTTCTACTATAGATAATACTGATCTATTTTAAATAAAGTACTTTTTCCAACTGTATTTACTATCTATATTATATTTATTTAAGTAATTATTATATTTTAATGGAGAAATCCACATCCAGCACTATGAACTTCAAAGCCCTGCCTTCAGATTCTCATGCTACCAGTAATCTCCCCCTGACCGCCTGACAACCCCTAATCCCCTATAGACCTCGCCGCTAACTTTGACCTGCCGCCTGAGTTTTTGGTAGATCAATCTTTTTGATCTGCTGTCAAGTTATCTGATGGCATTTTTCAATCTAAAGTCTAAGAATTTTCTTAGAAAAAAATTTTAATATGATCATGTCATTTCAACTATTAATCCCTATCTTTTTGTCATCTGAATACTTAATTCTCTAAACCAGTTTCATTTCTTTCGGTTAAAAGTTATCAAACCATTCAACAAATTCATTATGAGCTTTCATGTCAGCCAAAAACATAAAAGATACCCCTATGTTGGACAGACGCTTACCAAAATGTATCTGATGTTGGACAGACATCTTTTGAGTCTCAAAAGGAGAGTCCACAGTAAATTAACGGACTAAAAAGGGGAATCGTTAGAGATTAGGGAGTGACAGATAAGGCTGACTTACAGGCTAAGCCCTTGAGTCTTATATAAATTGGAAGGGTAAATTATTGTAAAAGGTGTAAAATGCAGAAAAGCAAATAATGTATCAAGTTTTAACAGAGGAACGCTGGTTTACCCTTGCTCCAGATCCATCATTGCTGGTAGTACACAAAATTACTACAGCGTATTATAAGGAGTACTAAAAAACTTAGCTTCTATTAAGCTTTTACATTTATATTTGGAAAATGTCTTCATAAAGATATACCTGTATGAAGCAACGTTACCTATGACAATAATGTCAAGTTGTAACCGCATATTGCAACAGTAATAAAAAGTAAGTGGATGGTATATTGGGACCCACTTTCCTAGATTTATTAACTAAATTCACAAAAACACTGATATGGGCCAGATAAAGAGGATCTTAAATCTCTGGGCAGGTCAGGACTTCTTTACTAAAGTATTCTACACTCCTCGTGTCTCCAATAGATGCCCTGGAGGAATATTAGCATGTATTCTGGGCTGAATATACCCTGATGCTTGATTAATAACAGTTGGCCTTGTTATGTAAAAACTCATACCTTTTACCAGTACACAAGAAGGGAAAAACGCATGCAAGCCCATCACAGGATACTATATCTGATTGATCTGATCTTTACTTTCCAAAAGGCAGGACCAATCTTTGATCTCTGTAGTAATTATCTCAAAGGGGTTTAAAGCACCAGTGAGACTTTATGTCCCAATAGAGATAAAAAACACCACCATAATGAATTATTGCATAGCAGTCATGAAGAAATTGGTCCCTAGGAGAAGGTCTAGTGGGGTTATCAGAGTGGCAGCTGAGTTTTTAACACCAATTTTCCAAATATGATAGGCAACAATGATTAAGCCATAGAATGAGAATTTTATAGTTCAGCTTTGCCATACTCCATATAGTGGGGAAAGTAAGGTTTAATCTTAATGCATTTTATTACTTTGATGTAAATAACATTTATAGGTAACCAATGTCAATAATACTGTGAACAAGAACCTTATGAACACAAACAGTGACTCGTGCTACCAGGATCCCAAACTTAGTGGTCAAGGTGAGAAACATAAGATAGTTATTAAAAGAATAATAAGCAGTCTTAGAGTTTTTTATCATGAAATGGTATCAATTTATATCCCTTAAGTATGATAACATCGGACTTGGTATAAATAGTCAAGGTATTTAAAGCGATAAAGAGATGGCAACATTGAGAGCCCTGTCTTTAATTATGACTGCCCTTTCCCATCTCCTCTGAAAGATCTTCCAGAAATTTATTACATTTTGGCATAATCCATTACAATAAGAGCACTGAGGCTTTATTTAATTTTTATTTTTAGTAATGTGAACATTAGTTTATCTAGTAGAGGCTGAGGTAGAGGCCATGGAAATCAGGGTTGAAACTGGTATCTCATTGAGGGCATCTTTGATCTCACAAATGCATATAAAGTTACTCCTTCAACTAATAAAGTGGAATTGAACTTTAGGATGAGATCCCATGGTGGTGATGATTGCGGTTATAGCATCGTCTAAGGTGATTTGGTTTATAGTAACCATGGGCTGAGCCTGTGCATAGAAGCAAATGAAAAATCTGTAGGGCTTTCTTTCTGTTCAGAAGGATAGTCATGAATGCCTGGTTTTGTTTGTCCAGGGGCTGATTGCTGCCAAACTCCTGAATTAAGGCTGTTCAGACTTGATCCCATGTTTGGTAATCCCTGAGATGGGGAGTCATGATTTTGCAAGCCATGCTATTAAGACAAGTGTGATATTCTTCACCATCTGGCAGCTATTCTCTTCCTTCATATAGCTCTTATAAACATACAGGTAGGAGGCTATAATCTATTGGTATGAGTTGAATCTCTCTGTTAAAAAATTTCTAAAGTTAATTATATTAGTTGTAGAGAGATTATTAATGGAAGAGTTAGAAGAAGTATTAAGAATATCAGTCTCTGCATAGTCCCAAGGAACCTGTTGATCCAATTGTTAGTGCAACTCTTCTAAGTTATATTATGATTTACCCAGTGAAAGTTTAAAGAGTGATAAAGGCCTTGAGGTTCAGTTGTTCCTTCAGAGCTTGATTTTGGCATTTTTGAGAAGAAGCTGGTTTACACATTTCATTAAGTGGGTTGAAACCATGGCAGGTTTGTTCAAGTTGAGTAATATGATTGTCAATGAGCTCAGCAACGCGCCAATATTGTCCATCTCATCTGAAAGGGCATTGTGCGTGACTCTGGGATCAAGTGGGACCCCATCCAGACAAATCTTGCACCCTTGTTGATACATTTATTAACTGATCTTGTAGGGGATGAAATTAAAGTTTAGACATCTTGCTTTCACAATTTGTTTGAATTGTCAGGATACACAATCAAAGAACCAGATGGCACTTGGGTTCCACAGGCCTACTGGCCCTCTAGGCTCCTCAATTCTGGGTGGCTATAGTGAAAGGCTATGTCCTGGTAACGTTGTTGTAGCAGCTGGAGGAGTGCCAAAATTTGGTCTAGACGGTGACTCCAAGAGGAATTAAGGAGTAGCATAATTTGGTGAAGTTGTTTCTCAAGGATACCAGAGATCCCATCGTCCAGTATAGCGATATGGCCCTGAACTTCACTGTTCAATTGGCAATTGTCTACTATTGCCTCCCTTTAGTTATAAATAAACAAGGAGGCTGCATTGAAGAAATCTACAATATCTGAATGCAGAATGGGTTAGTCACAGCTGCTAGGGTACTTCATAATGATATAGTCTCGCCACTTTTAGGATATGATGCATGGCTGGATATACAAGGGTCCAGAAATAACGTTTGGCTCTAAGCGCTAATTCTCCTGATGGCAGTTGATTTAAGGGTTATAAGTCTCACTTTGTAAAAGGTAAAGATGTGGTTTGAAAACAAATAAAACGGCCTCTCACAGATTATATACTCTTTAATAACTGCTGAAAAATTTCATTTGATGTTATCATGCTAAAGTTTATACAAAGTATAATCAACCATGGGTAGAATGAACTTGAAAATGGCCCACTATTCAGGTTTTCAGGTTAGAAAGGAGTTAAATCATATTGAAACATGTTTATACATTGGTTCACACTTCTCAACCATTATGTAGATCAACTTCTTAATTGGAATTGTTACCATTTTTGGAATAGACATTTTTAGTGTACAGCTGTCATGATGGAGGCAGATAAAGTTTAGACTGGCCTGCCAGTCTGGGTTCAAAAACACCCAAAAGGCAAGCTTAAATGTCAGGGACGCTGCTGCATATATGACGTTTAAATGTTCAGGGAAAGATTTAACCAGCGAGCGCCAATAAGCTGTAAATGCAAATAGCAACCTGGCAACAAACCAGGCTGTCATGGCCCCAGGACCCGCGGGTTTGGGTGTTAGGAAAATTGAGATCAGATCGGGTGGTTTGATTTTCATCATAATAAAAAAACAACTTTGGGGTATGGATTTTAAGAGATTTTGTTGTAGAAAATCAACCATTAATTTTTTAGTTGTTACAACTGCTTACAAAGACGATTGAGTTGAGAATAGCTTAGAAAAGCTTGGGATCAGGGCCCTTAAGAATTTTCTAACCTAGAAAACTTTAAGCGAGGGGAAAAAAATTTTTTTGAACTGACTTCAAAGATGTCAGCGGCGAGTCAAGTCACTGTCAGTCCATCCATGGACGCCCAAATTGATAATTTTCATTGGTTATAATGGCTAGAGTAACAACATCTTACCCAACAGGCAGCAGGAACCTCCCAAGGCCACCCCATGTAGGGGCGGTCCCATGAGGTTGAGAACAGATTTGGGATGGCCATTCCACCTGCACCCAGTAACTCCGTCATCAATTTTTCAAATGTAAAATGTCATATGGGGTTTTGATACTACCAGGAAGGTTTTTGAACTTGCGTCCACATTTCAAATGACCCAATGCCATAGGCTAAGCCTTCTGACGATTTGACATTAAACGCATTAATCATAAAAGCTACACGCCCTTCAGGCTTTGTTACCAATAT
Source organism: Massospora cicadina (assembly GCA_022478985.1). NCBI lineage: Eukaryota > Fungi > Entomophthoromycota > Entomophthoromycetes > Entomophthorales > Entomophthoraceae > Massospora > Massospora cicadina. The sequence goes on from JAKSZP010009671.1 coordinate 17,053, forward strand.
TTTTGGCAGGTTTTGAGCCTGCAACAACATTTCCAAATGGCCTGATGCCATTGGCGAGTTTTTTTCGGGGATTTGACACTTGCCACTCCATTTACCAAATGTATGTACCCATTGGGCTTTGTTGCCAAGATTTTGGGCTCTTGGAACTTAATTTTAAGGGCTTTTAAATTTTAAATCATAAATTTATTGCGGGGAAGGCCGACCATGGGACAGACACTTCCAAATATGACTCAGAAGAGACAAAACTTAGTACCAGGGGAGACACCCCAGAGAAGCGATGCTATCTCTTGTTGCCAGCGGGAACACCACTTATGGGGAGGGGGAGGAAACGTGTGAAGGGGCCATAGCCACAATTGAGCACGTGTGGAGGAAGGGGTCTGATTTGATGAGCCAGACTGGGAACCAGGAAGAGACCAGCTGTCGGCGACGCGGTGGGAGGTATCCAAACATCCACACTTGAAAGTGGTCCACCAAATGGGACTGGAATCTGTGGACCGCTTCTGGGAAGGTGGGGGTGGAGCCTGCGATGGCATCTAAGACAATCGTGTGGATGGTCCACATGGCGATTGCAACTACCAAAGCATGAAGGGAGGGAAGAAGGGGGAGGCCAATGATAGAGCGAAAATATCTCTTGACAGACTGAAGGGATGCGTTTGATCCTGGCCCAGAAGACGTTGAACTTCGCGCCATATCACTTTAGAGGTAGGGCACTTCACCAGGCGGTGAAACAGCGTTCCATACTGGCCACACACGACGCAGGATGATTGTAAAGCGTTAGAGCACTCAGCTGTAGGATACACCTGCCTCAGGCAGCGCCACACATGGTAGTGGACTTGAGGTTGCAACAGAGGATGGTGTGCGTATTTCCTGATAGTCTTTTGGGTCTCAGTGGAATAAGGGATGTCCATCATGTCCAGGTAGTCCACCCTGGATAGGACTTGGGGTCGAATGGGGATCATGCCATCATGGATGGGTAGCCCCTGTACCTCTTGTGTGAACTGAGGAGAGGGGCGGCCTCTTCGGGTTGTATGTCCACTAATACAAATTCTCTACTCTGTGCTTCGCATGGAGAGTAGGATTCGTTTGTAGTGGGTTTTAGTCCCATAAGGACCTGTGGCTGATGTGTGTGATGCGAGGTATTTCATCAGGGAGTGGGGGTTTGATGGATTGTTGAGGCCCAAGGCTCAGGAGAAGTTGGAGTGGGCCGCATGGGACCAGTGTTGGGATGGGAGTGTAGGAGCGGTGACGGCCGCGATCCAGGTGCCCAGGATCTTGGCAGCATGGGCTTTGAAGTCAAGCAGGCCCATGCCACCTTGATGATGAGGGCCAAACATGACCTCTAGCCATACTGGTGGAGGGCGGCCTGACCAAAGCCATCCTTGCAGCAGAGCATACAGGGATTTGAAGAAGCTTGGGGAGAAGGGGATGGCGTGGGCTCTGAACCAGACTTTGGATAGGAGCATAGAGTTGGCAAGAACAACTCTGCCAGTGAGGGTAGTAGGGTGGGCTCTGAGAGAGGCGATTCGCTTCGTCACGTTGTCCAGTATACGGCACTCCATTACTACTGACTCATATCCGCCTGCCTCCATCCACACGCCCAGATGGCGCACCAGTCCTATGGTAGGACGTGGCACGAAGGGGAGCACCAGTGGAGCGGGGTGTGTTGAGTTAGTAAGGCGTGGACATGGGCGAGCAGATAGGCCAGGTTGGGAACTACTTGCTGGAGCCCAGCAGTTCTGAAACTGACCAAAAGGATGATTTCGGTTTTGGAGGCGTTCAGTGTCGCGTTGCTTACCCGGGAATATTCCTGGATGAGGGCTTCAAGCGCGCGTGCATCTTTGTTATTAGACACCCCCACCACGCAATCATCTGCAAATGCCATCATCTTGACTGGGGTTTGGCCTGGCACATGGACCCCAGTAAGGTGGGCATTCACATTTCGCAGTAGTGGGTCAAGGCTGAAGTTGTATAAGAGTGGGCTGAGGGGGTCCCCTTGTCGCAGGCCCCTTTGAGAACGGACTACTTCCGTTAGGAAGCCTGGGCCACGCACTGCCATTGTCGCAGATTCCATGAGCAGCATCACCCAGTTTATGAAGCAGGGGGTAGGCGGAATTGATGGAGTCAGGCCCTAAGGTATTCCCAGTTTACTCTATCATAGGCCTTTTGTTGGTCCAAGAATACAAGTGCCCCAGAGGATGTGGACTGACACACATTAGCCACAGAGTGCACGTTATCCCAAATCGACCTTCTGGGGATGAAACCAAATTGTTCTGGGGAGATGGTGGCAGATGCTACAGTCCCTAAACGGTTAGCCATGATTTTTGTTAAAATTTTGGTGTCTGTGTTTGTTAGAGAAATGGGGCGCCAGTTGGCTAAGTCAAGCTTATCCCCTTTCTTGAAGAGTGTGACAGTAAAGGCCTCATGTCCTCCTGGTAGGAGGCACGTTTCCAACAGGCTTTGGTTAAGTGAGGCTAGCAGCAATGGGGATATATATTTGAAATATTTTTTGTAGAACTCATATGGAATGCCATCTGGGCCTGGGCATTTTTGTTTGGCGCACCGCGAATGGCTGTCCATAATTCATTCAGAGTAATTAGAATTATTATTTCTGGGTATCAGAAAATGGTGCGGATATGAGCTCAGTTGAGAAATTCTGCCATTTTGGATGGCTGAATTGGTTCAGCTTGGTATAAAATGGAGTAATATCTTTGCATTTCGATTGCCACTTCAGCCAGTGTGTCCGCAATGGAATTATCCAATCTTTGCACCTGTGTGCAGGCCATGCTCTGGCATGGTGCAAAAAAGGATTTTTAAAGAAGTATGCGGTGCACTTGTCACTTTTAGTGATGCATGTGGCCCTGTATTGGACACAAATCCGATGTTTGTGTTGCCTTTCGAGTGCGTTGAGGTGGGCGGCTGCCTCCGCCCACTTCCAGCCCCATGCAGGGCTGTATCCTGTGGCTGGAATGTTGGACTCCAAGTGGGCCAATTCTGCCAGTGCGCGCGAGATAACCGCTGATGTGGCTCGTGAGCATATGGAGGAGAGATGGCGATAGTGGCAGATGGTGTCCTCTTTGAAAGTTGCCCATGTGGAAATGGGGTCCGCGCAAAATGGTGCAACAAATGATTTTGCCAAAGTTGCCTCTTCCACCCATGTGGAAAATCCTGGTGACGCGAGCTCGGGGGGCAGATTTTGCACCAATGTGGGGACTTTGCAACTGTGACAGGTAAGTGGTAGGTTATCGAGACCAGTTAGTGGTTGGAGAATTCTATTTTCGTTGTTTTGAAGTGGGAGATGTGGAGTTGGAATTTCGCCGGCATTAGAATAAGGTCAATGCAGGTCATGGACCTTAATTGGCTGTTGTGGACATGGGGATGCATTATGTTTTTAAGCAGTGGGGCATGTCACAGCAGCGCATCCATTAACCCAAGGGTGGCTTTTAAAATGCATAGTTCTACGTGACCCTGTGGGGCGTGGGGTGAGGGCGGCCGTCGGTCCATTGGTGAGGTTAGCCAACAGTTCATGTCACCAACTAGGAAAGAATTGGGGGGTAGCAGGAGGGATTTGACCAACGAGAAAAATTCCTGATGCTTGTGTGCACCGTTTGGGGCGTAGATATTGACAATTGCATGTGCAACGTCAGCCCACGAGAAGGTGACAATGAGCTCTCAGCCATTTAGGAATGTTTCTGAGGATGTGAATTTGAAAAAGTTATTTTTCTGAATTAGCACTCCCCAGTGCTTTGACCAAAAGGATAGGGATGGTAGGAGCATTGTTTTCCAAGCTTCCTTGGAACCTCATGGACAGTGGGACTCCTGGATGGCCAGGATATCCATGGGTAAATTGTTTTGTAAAAAACTCAGTTTCCTAGCCCAGGATGGGGAGGCCTTGAGTCTGGCGATATTCAGCATCCCTAGAGTGAAGGTTTCCCCCATTGCACCTTAGGTGCGAGGGGTGGGCCCCCAGGCCCACCAGCCTCTTCCAGGTCCCCATGGGCTTTCACAGCAGTGCGGGTGTTAGCAGCAATGCTATCAGGGTTTTTGTTAATTTTTGTGGAAAGAGTCCCATTGGCTTTGGCCTTCGCTTTTTGTTTTCCCAACATCGGACGAATTTTTTGTGGTGCGGATAAGTTTGGTGCACCATCGAGCGGGGCAAAAAAAAATTTTGGTTGGGATAGGTCCCAAGTCAGTTTTGACCGGAGCTTGGGTGCAGCGATTGGGTGAGATAGAATCTCCCATAAGATCCTCAGATTGAGTGGCATGCTCAGCATGGGCCTCCCAATCTGATTGGGTGATGGATTCCTGAGTCACTTCTGCCGCAAAGGTCTCCATGTCCTCCTGGTGTTGTGAGTGTAAGATGGTGGTAGTGGCCTTGGCCGCGGCCCTATGGGCCTGCTTGGCCTTCTTCCACTCCTGCGGGGAGATGGGCTTTACTGATAGGTAGTAGCCTTGTGCTCCCCACGGGAAAGCCTCCTTGGTGCTTGCAGTTGGTTTGTAGTGCGCCTCTTCGCTGGCTAAGGCCACTGAGGGGTGCTCTTGGAATGTGACGCCCTCCTTGATGGGGCATGCATGCAGCTTATGGCCGAACGCGTCACAGTGGGTGCAAATGGGGGCGCGCTGTCCACGGTTACCCAGAATGGGTGGGTGGTATGCCCTGCGATGTCAATAAAGGTGGAGTGCGGGATCTGGGTTAGGTCCTTTCGATCTCCTCAGTTGGGGTCAGAACTGCGATGGCTTTGCCGGTGCACAGGTGTGGCATCAGCATGAAACGTTGCATTTTGAAAGATTGTATTTCGCTGTATATGGCGAGACCATCTTTCAGGTGTTGCTCCAAAATGTCACGTTATACTGTAGTAGGCAAAAAGTCAAACGTGGGGAATATTTGGTTTGATTTTGTCCATCTGGTGCGTTTAGTTTCAATGACCTGTTGCCCTTCGGGGAGGTTGACCACTATGCACACCACTGCAGCCTCATCTGCTGCTATTTTGCTTTCAAAACCTAGGTCCAGCCAACCGTGCAACATGGAGTGAGGTGCAACATACACCGCGGTCAGGAAAATTTTGTGTACATCTTCACAAAATTTTTCCCATAAGGCCGTTTTTTGGATGTCCAGATACACACAGACTCCATATTCCACCAACAAAAGTGGCTGGGAGTGTAACGTGTTGATGTACTGGTTGCATCATGCTTGCCACGCGAGTATCTCTGGGGAAATTGTGACCGCCAGTTTTTTTAGATTTTTTTTTCTATTCCGCCGGATTCTCCAGGGCGTTTTCGAACATTAGAGGCCGCGGGCCTTCCGCCTGCTCCTCTTGCCTTTCTTGCCCAACTGCTCCCAGACATGGGCGCAGACTAATCTCCTCTATGAGATTATTAAACTAGATTTAGTCTTGAATTGAATAGGTTGCAAAAGTGTTTGCAACGAGAAAGAAAAGTTTTTAATTTTAAGGGCTTTTTGTTATCATATTCATGAGGACCTTTTGCCCCGTAGGGATGCCAACTTTTATTATAATTTGGTGAAGATTTCTCCATTAGCCATACTAATTTAGCAGAATTAAATGCAGAGACAGGTGGCGGGATCTTTAAAGGTAGAGCTGTTACCCATCGCTCATCTACCATATTGGCAAGGTTTCCTGTTAGTTAAGAGGGACAGCTGCCCTTCTCAGACCCTTTTTTGTAGGGAATGGGAACGCCAACCGTCCAAGCCAAGGGGGCGCTCCCCTGATTTACATCACCCTTCCCTTTTGCCAAGGGGGAGCGCCACCACCAGGGAATTAAGTTTGGGGCACATTTTTATGGGTTTTTTCAACTTGATTACCATGAGTGTAGTGAAATCTAGGAGAGGATGTAGATCAGCAGGGTGGTGGCGTGGTAATCTTTGATGAGCTCTAAAAGTTAGCACTTTCCAAAGTGCTGGCCCAATGTTCTCATAGACTGGATAGTTTTCTACTCAACAAGTATTGGACTGATCAACAAGATTTGTGGGAAGCCTTGATGGCCTCAACTTCAGCTTCCTCTGCGCCCTGAATCACAATGGGCTCTGGATTTAAGGGGATTGCCCCTTAAATGGGGAAAACTGGGACACGTGGAAGACTGGGAGTTGTTTCAGTGGGGTGGCAATTTTAATTGGAAGGCGCCATTGCCCAAGTCCTCTTCCAACAGGAGGGGACCTGAGCGCTTTCTTGCAAACTTATGTGATGCCACCTGCATGTGCAAGTGGCGCGTATCAAGCATAATGTGAAATCATTTCTTTACATTGTTATTTTTTGGATTGTATCATTAGAATCCGTCAGGTTATTTGCACAGGTCAAACCCACTGAGCAACGGATGGATGATGTGGGGATTGTCAGTCCTTTAGACACATGTGAAAATAACTTAACATAGTAGCAATTGCCCCAATTGATTCTTTATTTATTTTTATAAATACAGCTTCTTTTCGCTGTCTCATCTTTTTCTATGCTAAAAACAACCTACCTCTTTCAATCGCCCATTTCACTTATATACATTGGCTTCAGGCGATACTGCTTCTCATGGATTGGGTTATTCTATTCCACCAATTCTCCTCAAAATTTGACTTGTTATTCTCTATCCTCTGTCACCCTAATTGTAGGCGATTTACTTCATATTCATCGAATATCAACATCGCCTTAAAGCCTTATTGCCTTATATAGAGGCAAAACAATAAAACCCATTATATCCATTAAAGACCCATTATCCCAATATCACCTCATCTCGAGGCACTCAAATAATTGTAACTGATACTATGTTCAGCAGATTGCACCCTGCTTCCACGATTATTGTCCAGTTATATTAAAAAATTATGACATTACCCCTCCTTGACTGGACGATAAGATCCTATTGTTTGTAAGGTAAGAGGAACTTCGCATGTACTCAGTTAGTGATCTGACCACTTGTAGGATCCTTGATGGTATATGTGTCAACTCCAGTTTTCTCTATTGCTTTGAAAGGACCAATTCAAATACTGACCAGCTTGTGTTTCCGCTCAAATACATGTTGGTCATGAAAGAGAACCATATCGCCTTCTTTGAACGGCGCCAGCCCACTATGACATGCCTGATCAATGGCCTGAATCCTGATCTTCTTAGCTAAGCTGAAGGAGTATGCTTTGTTTGAAATTTGATCAGAATGTTCGCGAGGTTAGTCAAATAGTGGTGGGGTTCCAGTCCAACAGTGTCTTCTACACATGCATAAAGAAACGCCAGAAGGGCCAAGTGTCAGGCATATAATAATAGGAAGGGACTCTTCCCTGTAGCAGAATGGTAACTAATGTTATAGGTGAACATGGCAGTGGAAAGAAGAGAGCTCCAATCAGAAGGTCATTCTGTTACTAATTTTTGTAGTATGTTCATCAGAGTTCCATTCACCCGTTTGACCATTCCATTGGATTTGGGGTGGTATGGGGTCATCAGAACCCCACGGATTCCCATAAGCTCTTTCAGTTTGGGTAGGATGTGTGAGGTGAAGTTGGTTCCGTTGTCAGTGAGAATAAACTGAGGGCAGCCATGCCGCTGAATAATGCATTCCATCATGAATCTGGCTACTGTAACTGCCCCCAAGTCTCATATAGTCCTTGCTTCAACCCACCATGTCAAGCGGTTGATAGCCACAAGAATGTACTTACAACAGTTGGCTCCTGTAAGCAAGGGCCTAATGATATTGAGGGTAACTGTGTGCCATGTGAAATGTGGTTTCACTAACTGATATGATGTTGTATGGCAGATTGGCTTCTCGACTTGGAACAGATGGCAACAGGATATAGTTTTGAGTACACTGTCACTCATACTTTCCCAATAGTACCAGGGGCGTAACAACTCCATAGTCTTACACACTCCACCATGCCCAATTGCCCTGTGCGCGCTCATAATAATTCCCAGTCATGCTGAGGGGTGCGGAAAATTCACTGTAGAATCGCTGATTCATTTGTACTTCTCCATTCCGTTGGAAGGTATTTTTGTGCATTTCATTTAACACTTTGATTACTTGTGGTGGTTCGTCGTCATACTTTCTGCTGAGCATCTTATCATAAATCACATCGCTGAGGTCCGCTGTTACCGCAATATTTGGTAATTGAGATAAACAGTCAGCGTTCTGATGCTTCACTCCTAGCTGATGGATAATCTCAAAATCATAAGCCTGTAATTTGAGAGCCCATTGAGCCAACCGTCCTTCAGGTTATTTGAGGTTCTGTAACCAGCATAATGACGCGTGATATGTTACAACTTTAAACTTTACCCCATGAATATAAACTCTGAATTGTTTATATTCATAGATCACTGCTAAGCACTCCCGCTTGTTACAGTATAATTACGCTCCTGACAGTTCAGACTTTTACTACAGAACGCAACAGGATGTTCCTCTCCCCCATCGTCTTTCTGGGAAAGTACTGCCCCAACAGCTGAGAGGGACGCATCCATCTGAACAATAAACTCCTGATCAAAGTTTGTATATTGCAACACTGTTGAGCTGATCAATGCCGTATGGAGTGTAAGAAAAGTGGATTGATGACATTCTGTCCATTCAAACACAGCATCTTTTTTAACAACTCAAATAGCGGCCCTCCAATATATGGCTAAAATTGGGATAAAGCTGGTAGTAACTGACCATTCCCAAAAATACCTGTATGTTGCACTTACTATTTGGAGTAGTCATTTTGATGATGGCCTCTACCTTAGCCAGCTGTGGTTGCAGCCCTTTTGAGTTTACCACAAACCCCAGGTATTACAGCTGATCTTTGAAGAAGTTACATTTCCATGGTTTAATTTTAATGTTCACCTCAGCCAGCTGGCGGAATAATGCTTCAAGGTGGTCAAGGTGCTCTGAAAAGGTTTGAGAGAACATATTAATATCATTGAGGTATACTAGGATGCATGACCGTTTCAGGTCGCCAAGAATAGTGTCCGTGGCTCGCTGAAATGTAGCCAGGGCGTTGCACAGCCCTGAGGCATCCGTGTTGGTTGAAAAGGCCTTTAGAGGTGATTACAGTGCATTTTTCCTGTTCCTCCAGGGGTAACTCGATTTGCCAGTAACCTGATATCAAATCCATTGCAGAAAAGTAATGGACACCCCCTAATCAGTCCAGAGCATTGACAATTCTGGGAAAGGGATATGAAATCTTTTTTGTAATACTGTTGAGCTTCTGGTAAACAATTACTACATGGTTGGTGCCATCCTTCTTTTTTACATTTAGGACAGATAAAGCCCATGGGCTTTTGTATGGTTCAAGCATCCCTTATTCTAACAACTTGTCGATTTCCTCAGTAACCACATCTTCCACTGCCTGATAATGGCAGATCAGCTGATATCTTATAGGAGGATGATCGCTGGCGTCTACTCGATGGACCACCCCCCAAGCACACCCTAGATTGTGATCATTGACAGCAAAAATCCTCTTATATTTCTGAAATAAAGCTATTTCTTGGTCTTTTTTGTTCATCTGATAATCCCATTAAATTACTCCGCGGTACCACCATTAGTACATTGACTGATGTCTCAGCTGGTAGACCAAATTTATCCAATGATTTGAAATTATGAACCTGATGGACCTCATCTATGGGAATCAGATGTAGATACGCTACAGTCTGGTGGTGGCAGATTTGAATTGGTTCACTCTACAGGTTCTCTAAAAAACCTTAATCTCCCCATGGCCCAGAAGTATAATTCCTGGAGCCACATGCGGCTCAAACCATGTTTGATGAAAGAGCTCAATGACTTCCCCATATAGCCCACTCAGCACTTCCACTTCTAACTCAGTATTCACTAAGACTTGATGGCTGGAAGAGATATGGACCCTGCCGCTCAAAGAGGTATCCCTTGATATTCATATATCTGCTGGGGAAGGGCCTGAGTCTTGCGCTTTAGTTGATGGTAGCGAACTGGCCACACACCATCACTATAGTCAAGGTTGATATGGCTTGTATGCACCAGATCCTTTGGTACCCCACTAGTGGTAAAGTAAATTGGGATCCGCTGACCCAGAATGGCGAGGGTCTCCTCCATCATATCAACAACAGCCCCAAAATGATGCAGGAAAGTGGTCCCAATTAAAAGGTTGTAGTTTTCATTCAGTAGCACAATTTCTGGGGCTACCATGACAATGGACCCAAAGCGCAGAGGTAGCGCACTATAGCCCCCTCAGAGACAGTGCTTACAGCTCCAGCAGTTCCATAAACCATTCGATGGTCTACATCAGGTTTCACCGTCAACTTTGCCATTAATTTAGTGGACACTATGTTGAGTGGAGCACCAGTATCTTTTATAGCGCGAACTCTATTTTTCATTACAAAACTATCACAGTATGTACACTCAGAATAAGAAGAATATCGATAGTTTAATACATAAATATTTATGGGCTCTCTCTTCCCAAGAAAATTCATTTTCTCCTCACCAACTTGGGGGTATTCTCTGACAATGTCATCTACTGGAAGGGCGACGTTCATTCCTTTCAGAGTTGGTGCATCCTCTGCAGAACCAAGTAGGTCCGAGGAAGCTTGATCAAGCATATGACAGGCATAGGGCTTCAGTTGTTTGAGGGACTCTTCTTCCGCCGCCGCCTTGGCTTGAGCTCAGATTACTACATTCATTCCTCCAACTGGCTGCTGGTATAAAATTCCGTCATCATACTGAGGGACTTTTGCAGGGTCTACTACTATCGCTTCAGGGACGCTTTGTGTGGGTATCGCGGAGGTAGAGGGTCCCATCTCTACTCCACTCCATCTTTTCCCTGATAGTATTGATCTCGGTGTACATAGTTCACACAGCGGTTATGGCAGAATTTTGCCATATGACCACGGCGACCGCATTCATAGCAGTTAACCTCATAAGAGCCACGTCCTGGATTATCATAAGCAGGTCCAGACCATAAAGTTTGGGGTCCTTCTGCGTAAACAGCCCCAGGTCAGTAAGCCGATTGTTGACAGTCAGCATAGTTGGGTCCAGGTTGATAAATGGGTTGTTGACGGTTGTCATGGTCAGCCCATTGAGGCTGATTGAACTGTTGAATATAGTTCAGTCGAGGACAATGCGCATAGTTATAAAAAGGCCAAGGATTACTAATTGGAGCTGGAGGCGGATGATAGTATTCTACAGAATAAGAGGGTGCAGTAGCAGCGGTAGTCTTACGTTCTGTATTCAGCTGCAAAAAGTTAGGGGATACCCGACGTAAAAACTGTACAATCTTAAGCAGAGGTACATCATCATCCAGAAGTGGCAAATATAACATAAGAAAGTTCATGATATGGCTTCACCGCGGAGGACATGGCAATGCACATGTCGGCTTCCACTAAGTACCCCACTCCAATCAGTACATGGGCTTCTGTTATGAATCGATCAGCAAACTATAGGAGAGTCTCATTTTGATGGAATCCAATTGTTGAGAATTCCGCTTTCTGCTGTGAAATTTTTGAGTTTCCCCCAAACAAGTGGAGTATGGTGTCCTTTACATCCTTATAAGTGACAGAACTACTTGGGAGGTAACAGGTGACCTGATTGGCGCTTCCTAAATCCAAGGCAGATATTAACAACTTAGCCTTCCATCTATCAGAGGCTCCTTCCACTGCAAACTCAAACCGTTTGAAGAACCCATGAATGTTCCCGTTGCAGTCAAATGGGGTTAATTTTTTGATGTCAACTTTCCCATCCCATTCACGGGGTTTTGGGCCATACTGAGGAATGGACTAAGTCCCAAAAGCGGATTCTCAATGAGGAGCGGGATTAGTGAGGGTTGGGACATCCATCGCTTCAGGGGTAGCATGACCTTTGGGCGTAGGTGGTACCACCATTACTTGAGGAAGTGTCATTCTGACTCATATTCGTATCCAGTACTACCATCTTGGGTGTAGTAGCTTTGACCAGCGTCATATTTTCCCAAATATGATGCCTCTTCTTAATAGTTATCATTGTCCCAGCGAGAAGACCAAGAAGGATTAGTCAATCTTTGTTCTACACTGCAGCCACTCGGTGGTATCATTCAGTCATTCGCAAGCTCTTTGTTTTGTAGCCCCAGGATTTGCATTTGGCTAAACATATAATCAAGTTGGTGCATGAAAGCATCTCGTTCTCAAAGAAGTTCATCTTGGTTTTTGAGCACCGCGTCTAAGGTAACTTTTAGTTCCTCATATCCAGCTGGTGCGGTAATTTGTGAAGACTCCCCAATAAACACAGCTTGGGTAAGGCATGGCTGGTGACTAGAGTTCTGGATTGTTAGGTGGTTGATCAATGGGCCCCCTGTAGTGAGCACCACTGTTATTTTTTCGGATGGTATAATTAGAATCCATCAGGTTATTTGCACAAGTCGAACCCACTGAGCAACGGATGGACTATGTGGGGATTGTCAGTCCTTTGGACATATGTGAAGATATACTTAAAATAGGAGCAATTGACCCAATTAATTCTTTATTTATTTTTTATAAAGACAGCTACTTTTTGCTGTCTCATCTTTTTCTACGCTAAAAACAACCTACCTCTCTTAATCGCCCATTTCACTTATACACATCGGCTTTAGGCAATACTGCTTCTCATGGATTGGGTTATTCTATTCCACCAATTCTCCTCAAATTCAGCTTGTTATTCTCTAGTCCTCTGTCACCCTAATTGTAATCAATTTACTTTGTATTCATCAAATATTAACATTGCCTTATCGCCTTATTGCCTTATATAGAGGCGATCCAATAAAACCCATTTTGTCCAATAAAGACCATTATCTCAATATCACCTCATCTCGAGGCACTCAAATAATTGTAGCTGATACTATGTTTGGCAGATTCCACCCTGCTGTCCCACGATTATCATCCAGTCATATCAGAATTGCGGCATACATCATGCTTTGGGAGCCATTTCAGATCTGCAACCACTTATAATCACTAATTGCCTTGTCTAAGTGCTCCCAAACCAAGGACTGTGTGGCTCAAATGTGCTTGGCATGATCAGCTGCAGACAGAACCTCTGGGTGAAAGCATGGGCCAACTGAAAATGAAGGTTTATACCCCAAGGTAGTCTCATACAGGGAAAACCCTATGGATGCATGGATTCCATTGTTATATGCAAAGTGGACGAGGGGAAGGTTACCTGCCCAGGTATTCTGAGAAGCTGCAGCATAGCACCGCAGGTTTTGTTACAGGATCTTGTTTCATTCAGTCTGGCCATCTGACTGTGGATGGTACGCAGTGGTGTACCATAGTGGGACATTCAAGATCACCAAGAGCTTATTTTATAGCCATGCCATAAATTGAGGCCTACAATCACTGACAATCTCCTGAGAGAGTCTGAAAATTGAAAACACATTGCGCATGAAGTGATATGCAGTTTCTTTGGAAGTAATGGAGGAAGAGCATGGAATGAACACGGAGAATTTGCTGAAGCACTCCATGACCACCATATCACAGTAAATCCCTTGGAGCTGGGAAGCTCAATGATAAAGTCCACAGACACTGATGTCCATGTCCCCTCTGCCTGCTGAAGGGGGTGAAAGAGCCCATTACTTCCAGACTAGTCTGATTTGGCCCATGTACATATAAAACATTCTGTGATCCAAGTTGGGACATCTTTTTACAAGCCTGGACATTTATAGATACGCTTGACTAAATCAATGCACTTCTGTTCCCTGGGTGACTGACTGTGTAAGGATCATGAAGAGCCTTTATTAGTTTAGATCAGATTTGGGGAGGGACCCTGTCATGGTTAAATGACATCATAGCGGGGCCAACCCTAAGGATAAGTCTGGGCGCCAGGAGGCCCAGAAGGTGAGGCTTCAGGCCCTCCCTTGACCTCAGGCACAGACTAGACCAGCTTTGGGTACAAGCTAAATATGCTCAGGTTGGTACTAGTGAGGTGCCTAATGCCCAGCCCCTTACATCGGCCCACGCGTTAAAATGAATAGTTTATGCATTTAATGCAGACAGTTCGATTTGGTTAGTTAAGGAACAGGGTTTTGAAACCAAATTCATTTATGAAATCACATATTTTTGGTCAGATTCAAATTCAATTACTCAAGTGAAGTTATTTTTGGTGTTTTCTACCAATTCAGATGGTAGTGTTTGCCTATTGGCGAATTGGTTCTTGGGACTGCTTTGGCAGACTCCAAATTTCCCCAACAAAGTTTAATTATGTTTGCTGATGACCAACATTCCTTGTTGGTTGAATTCTTACAATAAAGTTTACCCAATTTTCCATTTTATTTATAATATCTCAAATGATCCTATGCATGGACCTCTTTGAGTAGGTCTCGCACTACCTTAACCACATTTTATATATGATTAGGCTATCACCTAGTGCACCGTTGGTTCATCCAGGTTCCCTTCAACCTGGGACGATTACCACTTCTCCCTTAGTGCACCGCGTCATTTTTGGTTGGGATTTTACCTTATTAAACACTCGCTTTTGCTTGAGTTATTATTGCTCTATAACCCTCTGCTGGGCAATAGTGACTTTGATTCTAACAGCTAGTTCCCTGGCATTGGCCCTGTGCACTGAGCACTACCATGCTGGGAACAGGAGAGTTATAGACACTCTCCTTACATTAGTCAACCAACCATTTAATCTTATGTGCACAAACTTTTTCCATGTGGTACTTTTCTAAAGTGGAAACGATGGGCACCAGCTGTGGGCTTTGGCTGTGGTCAGCCGCACCGCTGTTGCCTCTTTTTCCCAAAGGTTGGAGCAACTCAGCGTTATTATGATTGCCCCCAACTGGAAAATATCCAGCCTTATGCTCATACCTGGTGGATATGGACACTTCAATGTCTGAAAGTCGTGATTCCCTGACTTTCTGCCAAAATTATCAATTTCCATTTAAGTAATTGAGTTTTCTTTTGACAGCGCGTTCAGACAATGGCAGCGGAATTGGCGCAGGTAGGCCTGGGGGTGTTGGCCTTGGATAAAGTCGGGAATTCTGTTGCAGTTAGGGGAATAGGGTCATTTGCGTCTAAAAACGCGTTTTATGATGATAATCTTATCTAAACCTCTGAGCTGTTTCTTAGCTTTTATGGCCTGGATGAGAACCCTATTCCAATATATTAAATAACCCGTGAGAACCCTCGTTTGACCTCTAACATGATCCAGTGCACTCAGGAAGCGGATTAAGAATTTCGTTTAAATTATGAATAAGTATATGCACCTGCAGAAGGCATGGTGAGGTATGTGGCCTCAGTATTAAGAGTGGCTAACTATCCCTCCCCCTTCTATGATTCCAAAACATACTCTGATTGCTTGCTTAATCCAGAGGAAGAAATTTTAGTGAGGTGTTGTCACTGTCTACATTAAATAAAGATCTTTCTGGGTATTTTTACTGACTGCTAACCTCTCCTCAAGTTTAGGGAAATTCAGCACTTTTATTTCGGTGGATACTGGCGCCTCTGAAAACTTTATGGACCAGAGCCTAGTCTACTACCTTGGACTGAGTTACTTGCCAGGTGGTATGGTTAAGGGAGGGGCGTCCCAAGGTTTCCACTCTGCAGATCACTGGTACATTGGACTATCAGGTTGGCGAGAACAATTGTCTGATCACTTCAAAGCGGTTAAAAACCTCCTGTTCCATATCATTTTAGGTGTGGAGTGGTGGCGAAAGTTTGACGTTAGAGCCAACCTGAAAGAGAATACCCTATCTCTCACCTTGAAGAATGGTCGCACATTTGTTGTTCCTTTGTCAGAAGAGAACGCCCGGGGTGAATTGCCCCATTGGCCCCACCTTCACCCTTCTAGCCTTGCCCCTTTGCTGAAGCCATCAGTGGAAGTTCCTATACCTTCTTGCTTAGAGGGTTTGGAACCCTCTTTTGATGCACCATCTGCCAATGCACTCCCAGAGCACTCTGAGTTTGATTGTGACTTCAAGCTCACTGTGGATCTGGTGCATATATCTTCCCCATTTACCCATTGACTGTCCTGGAGGAAGAGGCGTTAAATGTGTGTGTGAAAGAACAGTTAGCCAAAGGTGCGATCTTTCAGCGTACCTCCCCTGTATGCTCTCCACTTCTCACTGTTGAGAAGCTGATGGTTCTCTGCGCCCATGTGTGGACTGTGGGACCCTTAACAACGTCACTGTACCAGATCTACATCCCATCCATTTTGACTCTCAGATTGCGCGCTATGTGGATAAGGCTAAGGTCTTTTCAAATCTGGATTGCCTCAATGCATTCAATCAAATTTGGATTATCAAGGGGCAAGAATGGTTAACCACCTTCCATACCAGAAAAAGGATTTTCCAGTTTCAGGTCATTCCCTTTAGGCTTAAGAATGCCCCTGCTATCTTTCAACGCCGCATTGATGCAGCGTTGGGGGACTTGTTAGGGTTATGCGCGGCTGCCTACATGGATGATATCCTGGTGTTTTCTCATGATCAGGAGTCCCATGCAGTACACCTTCAGCAAGTGGTGGAGCGGTTAAAGGCAGCCAGCCTTACGCTGAAGATAAGCAAGTTTGAATTCTTCAACTCCCAGATCACTTTTCTGGGCAAAGTCATGTTTGACCAAGGACACATGATAACTCCAGACAAGGAGAAGGCTATTCATTAGTGGACTAAACCTACTTCAGTAAAAGAATTGAGGAGTTTTTGGGACGTGTACATTCCTCAAGGAGTTCACGCCAAACCTTTCTGAGGTGTCATCGCCCTTGTATAGGGCTAGTGGTGCAAAAGTGCTTCAGTGGTCCCCCGTTTTGTAGGATGCTTTTTAAGCTGTGAAGTGCATCCTGTTGTCCACGTCCATCCTTCACCATGTAGACTCTTCCAAAGAGTTCATTGTGTCTACTGATGTCTCCAACTTCGCCTTAGCGGCTGCCTTGTTACAAGTAGGCAAAGATGGGATAGAGCATCCAGTGGGATATTTTTTCCAGGAAAATGCCTCTTCCTGAGTTAAATTATGCCTTTTACGACAAGGAGTTACTAGCAGTGGTGGAGGCTCTGACATATTGGCTTCACCACTTTTCATGGCTCTACCCAACCATTCCGCATACATATATATTACCATGCCTTGCTGTACTACCGCGCCCCTTATGTCCTAACCCCATGGCAGACCCGTTGGAATGAGACCCTTGCCCAATTTGCCTTTTTTTATAAATTCACTAAGGGAAAGGATAATGGTTTGGTGGATGCTTTAAGCCGCAACCCTGCTTTAGCCCCTGATCCAAAGGAGGTAGAAGCCCACAACACACAAGTGATGATTCCTCCAAATAAAATTCTGTTTCAACTTCCCTCTCCCCCGGCCAACAGGTCAGCGCTTGCATCTCAGGAAAATGCAGAGTAATATGGTATATTCAGAAAGGTTGTCCTTTCCCAGCCAATTTTGGTTGAATATACTATGGTTCTCGCTAAAAGCGCCTTAAATCAAGAGGACCTATCCAGGGGTTATCATGTAAAGGATGAGATGGTGTGGTTTCAGGGGCGCCTTTGGGTACCTGCTGGACCACAGCGCCTGCAAATCATCCGGGACCATCATGATGGAATCACCATTGGTCATCCTGAGAAAACAAAGACCTTGGAGTTGATACGTCACACCTACAATTGAAAGGGCTCGCCTGTTCAGGTGGGCGCTATTTTAAGGAGTGCCTGGTATGCAACTAGATGAAACCCAATTGTCAACCTTTATTGGGGTTGTTAAACCAGTCCAAAAGGCTGATGAGCCCTGGACTTCACTCTCAGTTGATTTCATTGTGGAATTACCTGCTTCTAATGGTTATGATGCCATCATGGTGGTGGTAGACTAGTTTATGAAGTTCGCCCACTTTATTCCTTGAAGAACAATAATAACCGCGGCTGAGATGGCTAGGCTCTTCGTCACTCATGTGTTTGCACTTCATGGGGCTCCCCAAGAAATTATCAGTGATTGGGGACCCCAGTTTACCTCCGTCTTTTGGGAAGAGTTGTGTAATACTCTTCAGATACGCCCCTGCCGTTTAACTGCCTATCACCCCAATCAGATGGGCAGACTGAACGAGTGAGCCAGTGCTTAGAACAGTTTTCTGTGGTGTTACACCGCCGCAGATCATTCAGATTGGGTTAAGTACCTCCCTATGGCTCAATTCAGTTACAAAAACACTTTGCATTCTTCTATCAGTTGTTCCTCCTTTTTCGCCAACCATAGATTTAACCCCGCCTTTAACATGGAGTCCATCTGTGGTTCTAAGGTTGAAGCGGTGGTGGACTTTGCCAAAACTATCAAGAAGGTCCACCAGGGGGCTTCCACAAGCTTGGAGGCGGAAATGCAAGTTTATAAGGAGAATGCTGATGGTTTGCACCAAGTGGGTCCAGCTTATAAGGAAGGGGATCTCATGATGCTTGATGCTCATAACATCCCTATCAAGCATCCATGAAAGAAACTGGGACCAAAGAGGATTGGCCCTTACCGCGTGGTTATAAAGGTGGGCCATGCCTCATACCAGCTAGATCTTCCCTCTTTCTTTCAGATCTTCTCTGTCTTCCATGAGAGCAAATTGATGTTGTTCGAGGGCCCCCACTAGAGACTCCTGAGGCCTATCTCATGGAGGGGGCGCCAGAGTGGGAAGTGGAAGAAGTAGTTGCCTCCCGCCATGTTAAACGAAGCCTTGAGTACCTGGTATCCTGGAAGGGTTTTGATGCTGCAGAGAACAACTGGGTTCCAGCGTGACTGTGTGCATGCCCAAGATCTGATTGAAGCCTTCCACAAGCTTTTCCCCCAGACTGCTGGATCTCAACCCAAGCCAACCGTTGCTGCCATTAAGATGGCCTCAGCCATAAGAACTTTTTCCTTGCGAAAGCCCCTGGAGGGGGTTGAGCCCCATTGGGAGGAGAGGGTAATGTCATGGTTAAATGACATCATAGTGAGGACCAACCCTAAGGATAAGGCTGAACGCCAGGAGGCCCAGAAGATGAAGCTTTAGGCCCTCCATGACCTCAGGCACACTACTAGACCAGCGTTGGGTACAAGCTAAATATGCCCAGGTTGATACTAGTGAGGTGCCTAACGCCCAGCCTCTTATGTCGACCCAGGCGTTAAAACGAATGGTTTACACATATAACACAGATGGTTTGATATGGTTAGTCAAGGAATAGGGGTTTTGAAACTTGTTACATTTATGAAATCACACATTCAGGTCAGATCCAACTTAAAACAAAAACTCAAGTGAAGTCAGTTTTAGTGTTTTCTACCAATTCAGATGGTAGTGTTTGCCTATTGGTGAATAGGTGCTTGGGACTGCTTTAGCATAATCCAAATTTCCCTGATGAAGATTAATTATGTTTCCCACTTTTCTTTCTCGTTGCAATCACTATTGCAACCTATTCAATTCAAGACTGAATCTAGTTTGATAATCTCACAGAGGAGATTAGTCTGCGCCCATGTCAGGGAGCAGTTGGGCAAGCAAGGTAAGAGGAGCAGGTGGAATGCCCGCGGCCTCCAAAGTTCAAAAACGCCCCGGAGAATCTGGCGAAATTGACAAAAATACTATGAAACCAGCGGTCACTATTTCCCCAGAGATACTCGCGTGGCGAGCACGATGCAACCAGTACATCAACACGCCACACTCCCAGCCACTTTCGGCGATGAAATTCGGAGTCCACGTGTTTCTGGACATCAAAAAAACGGCCTTATGGGAAAAATTTTGTGAAAATGTACACACAATTTTCTCAACTGCGGTGTATGTTGCACCTCACTCCATGTCATGCGGTTGGCTGGACCTAGGTTTTGAAAGCAAAATGGCAGCAGATGAGGCTTCAGCGGTGCGCGTAGTGGTCGACCTCCCTGAAGGGCAATGGGTCGTCAAAACTAAATGCACCAGATGGACAAAATCGAACCAAATTTTCCTCACGTTTGACTTCTTGCCTACTACAGTAAAACGTGACATTTTGGAGCAACACCTGAAAGATGGTCTCACCATTTATGGCGAAATACAATCTTTCAAGAAGCAATGCTTTACACTGATGCCACACCTGTGCACCAGTAAAGCCATCACAGTTCTGACCTTAACTGAGGAGATTACAAAGGACCTAACCCAGATCCCTCACTCCACATATATCAATATCGCAGGGCATACCACCCACCTATTCCAGGTGACCATGGACAGCGCGCCCCCCATTTGCACCCACTGTGACGCGTTCAGCCATAAGGCACACGCATTCCCCATCAAGGAGGGCGTCACATTCCAAGAGCACCCCTCAGCGGCCATGTCCAGGGGAGAGGCGCATTATGAACCAACTGCAAGCACCAAGGAGGCCTTCCTGTGGGGAGCATAAGGCTGCTACCTACTGGTAAAGCCTATCTCCCCACAAGAGCGGAAGAAGGCCAAGCAGGCCCATAGGGCCGCGGCCAAAGAAGCGGCCAAAGCCACCACTGCTATCCCACACTCACAACGCCAGGAGGACATTGAAACCTTTGTGGCAGAAGCAACTTGGGAATCCATCAACCAATCAGATTGGGAAGCCCATACCGAGTGGGCCACTCAATCTGAAGATCCAATGGGAGATTCAATCTCACCCAATCATTGCACTCAAGCTCTGGTTGAAACTGACTTGGGACCCATCCCAACTGAAAAAAAAATTTTCAACCCACTCAACGGTGCACCAAACTCACCTGCACTGCAAAAAATTCGTCTGACGTCGGGAAAACAAAAAGCAAAGGCTAAAGCCAACGCGACTCTTTCCGCAAAAATCAACAAAAACTCCAATAGTGTTGCTGCTAACACCCGCGCTGCTGTGAAGGCCCGCGGGGAGCTAGAAGAGGCTGGTGGGCCCAGGGCCCACCCCTTGCACCTAAGGTGCAATGGGGGAAACCTTCACCATAGGGACGTTGAATATCATTGGACTCAAGGCCTCCCCGTCCCAGGCTAGGAAACTGAGTTTTTTACAACACAATTTACAGTGAATATCCTGGCCTTCCAGGAGTCCCACTGTCCACGAGGTTCCGAGGAAGCTTGGAAAACAATGCTCCTCCCATCCCTATCCTTTTGGTTGATGCAGTGTGGGGTGCTAATTTGGAAAAATAATTTTTTTCAAATTTTTATCTTCAGAAACATTCCTAAATGGCTGAGTGCTTGTTTTCACCTTCTCGTGGGCTGATGTAGAACACACAATTGTCAATATCTATGCCCCAAAAAGTGCACACAAGCGGTGGGAATTTTTTTCGTCGGTCAAATTCCTCCTGCTACCCCCAGACTCCTTCATAGTCGGCGACATGAACTGTTGGCTAAACACACCAACGGACCAGTGGCCTTCCTCACCTCATGCCCCCCAGGGTCACGTAGAACTACGCGTTCTAAAGGCCACCCTCAGGTTAATGGATGTGCTGCTGTGGCATGCCCCGCTGCTCGAAAACATGACATGGCCCCACGTCCACAACGGCCAATTAAGGTCCATGACCCGCATTTACATTATTCTAACGCTGGCGAAATTCCAACCCCACATCTCCCACTTCAAAACAACGAAAATGGAATTCTCTGACCACCAACTGGTATCAATAACATACCACTTACCCGTCACAGCTGCTAAGGCCCCACATTGGTATAAAATCCGCCCCTACCCGAGCTCAGGTCACCAGGATTTTCCATGTGGGTAGAAGAGGCAACTATGGAAAAAAAGTTTGTTGCACCATTTTGCGCGGACCCCATTTCCACATGGGCAACTTTCAAAAATGACACAATCCGCCACTCTTGCCATCTCTCCTCCAGATGCTCATGAGCCTCATCAGTGGTAATCTCGCGCGCTCTGGCAGAATTGGCACACTTGGAGTCCAACATCCCAGTTACAGGA
This sequence comes from Massospora cicadina, assembly GCA_022478985.1. Taxonomy (NCBI): domain Eukaryota; kingdom Fungi; phylum Entomophthoromycota; class Entomophthoromycetes; order Entomophthorales; family Entomophthoraceae; genus Massospora; species Massospora cicadina. The sequence continues at coordinate 38,780 of JAKSZP010009671.1, forward strand.
TACAGCTCTGCATGGGGATGGAAGTGGGTGGAGGCAGCTGCCCACCTCAACGCACTCAAAAGACAACACAAACATCAGGTTTGTGTTTAGTACAGGGCCACACGCATCACAAAAGTGTGACAAGTGCACCGCACATTTCTTTACTAAATTTTGCACCACGCCAGAGCGTGGCCTGCACACAGGTGCAAAGATTGGATAATTCCATTGCAGACACACCGGCCAAAGTGGCAATCAAAATGCAACAGTATTACTCCAAGTTGTACCACTCTGACTCAATTCAGCCGGCTGAAGAGGTGTTTTTTGACCAAGCCCACATCTGCTCCATTTTCTGATACCCAGAAATAATGAATTTAATTACTCCGAACAAATTATGGACAGCCATTCATGGTGCACCAAACCGAAAATGCCCAGGCCCAGATGGCATTACATATGATATCTACAAAAAAATATTTCAAATATATATCCCCATTGCTGCTCGCCTCACTTAACCAAAGCCTGATGGAAAAGCGCCTCCTACCAGGAGGACATGAGGCCTTCACTGTCACACTCTTAAAGAAAGTGGATAAGCTAGACTTAGCCAACTGGCGCCCCATTTCTCTAACAAACACAGACACCAAAATTTTAACAAAAATCATGGCTAACCGTTTAGGGATTGTAGCATCTGCCACCATCTCCCCAGAACAATTCGGTTTCATCCCCAGAAGGTCAATTTGGGATAACGTGCACTCTGTGGCTAATGTATGTCAGTCCACAGCCTCTGGGGCACTTGTATTTTTGGACCAACAAAGGCTTATGATAGAGTAAACTGGGAATACCTCAGGGCCTGCCTCCATCAATTCCGCTTACCCCCTCGCTTCATCAACTGGGTAATGCTGCTCACAGAATTGGCAACAATGACAGTGTGAGGCCCTGGCTTCCTAACGGAAGTAGTCCGCCCTCAAAGGGGCTTGCGACAAGGGGACCCCCTCAGCCCACTCTTATACAACTTCAGCCTTGACCCACTACTGCGAAATGTGAATGCCCAACTCACTGGGTCCATGTGCCAGGCCAAGCCCAGTCAAGATAATGGCGTTCGCAGATGATTGTGTGGTGGGGGTGTCTAATAATCAAGATGCACGCACGCTTGAAGCTCTCATCCAGGAGTATTCCCGGGTAAGCAATGCGGCACTGAACGCTTCCAAAACCAAAATCATCCTCCTTGGTCGGTTTCAGAACTGCTGGACCCCAGCAATTAGTTCCCAACCCGGCCCATCTGCTCGCCCACGTCCTCGCCCTACTAATTCAAAACACACCGCCCCACTGGTGCTCCCCTTCGTGCCACATCCTACCATAGGACCAGTACGCCATCTGGGCGTGTGGATGGAGGCAGGCGGATACGTGTCAGCAATAATGGAGTGCCATATTCTTGATAACGTGATGAAGCGAATCGCCTCTCTCAAAGCCCACCCTACTTCCCTTACTGGCAGGATTGTTTTAGCCAACTACATGCTCCTCTCCAAATTCTGGTTTGGAGCCCACGCCATCCCCTTCTCCCCAAGCTTCTACAAATCCTTGTACGCCTTGCTGCAAGGATGGCTTTGGTCGGGCCGCCTTCCACCAGTGCGGCTAGAGGTCATGTTTGGCCCTCAACATCATTGTGGCATGGGCCTGCTTGACTTCAAAGCCCATGCCGCCAAGATCCTGGGTACCTGGATTGCGGCCGTCACCACCCCTACACTCCCCTCCCAACACTGGTCCCGCGCAGCCCGCTCCAACTTCTCCCGCGCCTTGGGCCTCAACAATCCATCGAACCCCCACTCCCTGATGAAATACCTCGCTTCACATACATTGGCCACAGGTCCTCACGGGACTAAAACCCACTACAAACGAATCCTCCTCTCCATGCGGAGCGCTGAGTGGAGAATTCGTATTAGCGGACATACAACCCAAAGAGGCCGCCCCTCTCCTCAGTTCACACAAGAGGTACAGGGGCTACCCATCCACGATGGCATGATCCCCATTCGACCCCATGTCCTATCCAGGGTAGACTACCTGGACATGATGGACATCCCTTACTCCATTGAGACCCAAAAAAATATCTGGAAATATGTACACCATCCTCTGTTGCAACCTCAAGTCCACTCCCATGTGTGGCGCTGCCTGAGGCGGGTGTATCGTACAGCTGAGCGCTCTAACGCTTTACAATCATCCTGCGTCGTGTGTGGCCAGTATGGAACGCTGTTTCACCGCCTGGTGAAGTGCCCTACCTCTAAAGTGATATGGCGCGAAGTTCAACGTCATCTGGGCCAGGATCAAACGCATCCCTTCAGTCTGTCAAGAGATATTTTCGCTCTATCATTGGCCTCTCCCCTTCTTCCCTCCCTTCATGCTTTGGTAGTTGCAATCGCCATGTGGACCATCCACACGATTGTCTTAGATGCCATCGCAGGCTCCACCCCCACCTTCCCAGAAGCGGTCCACAGATTCCAGTCCCATTTGGTGGACCACTTTCAAGTGTGGATGTTTGGATACCTCCCACCGCGTCGCCGACAGCTGGTCTCTTCCTGGTTCCCAGTCTGGTTCATCAAATCAGACCCCTTCCTCCACACGTGCTCAATTGTGGCTATGGCCCCTTCACACGTTTCCTCCCCCTCCCCATAAGTGGCGTTCCCGCTGGCAACAAGAGATAGCATCGCTTCTCTGGGGTGTCTCCCCTAGTACTAAGTTTTGTCTCTTCTGAGTCATATTTGGAAGTGTTTGTCCCATGGTCGGCCTTCCCCGCAATAAATTGAAGATTAATTATGTTTCCCAAGGCCAACATTCCTTGTTGGTCGATTTCTTACAATAAAGTTTACCCAATTTCCCAATTTATTTATAATCTCTCAAATGATCCTATGCATGGACCTCTTTGAGTAGGTCTCGCGCTACATTAACCACATTTTATATATGATTAGGCTATCACCTAGTACACTGTTGGTTCGTCCAGGTTCCCTCCAACTTAGTAAAATTACCACTTCTCCCTTAGTGAACCGCATCATTTTTGGTTGGGTTTTTACCTTAATAATCGCTCGCTTTTGCTTGAGTTATTATTGCTCTATCACCCTCTGCTGGGCAATTGTGACTTTGATTCTAACAGCTAGTTCCCTGGAGTTGGCCCTGTGCACCGAGCTCTACCCTGTTGGGAACAGGAGAGTTATAGACACTCTCCTTACAGACCCACAACCCCGACCTAAATTGAATGAGCCCATCAGCCAGAGAACACAAAGAGTTCTTTGAAGTGGGGAGGGACAATTGCTCCATAAGGTCCACCCCTTCTACACATGCCATTTGTGCTGATAAGACCCTGAAATCAAGGGCGCATCCAGAGCTAAATTTTTGGATGAAACCATGGGAGTTATGATGGTCAGGATATGGGATGGGGGAATGACTGTGACAATATTTGCCTAATATGAGTCAGCTGGGCAAAGTGCGGGGTTGCATCTTAAAAATTGGGAAGGATGTTCAACGCTCTTTTCACAAACTCATACTTGAAGTTGAAACTGCACTAGTCCTGGTAAGTGTGGGCCTGTCAATATGCCAACTTCTATGGCTTGCAAAAGTAAAGAAGATCTTGGTGGTTCATTTGCACAGTCACCTCAGCTGAGATCCCTGCAGGAGATACCGCCAGTGAGTCAAGGCCCATGCCAAAGCTACCAGCTCTTTTTCATTGATGGCTCAAGACTGCTCATTGGGAGAGAACTTGCGGGAAAAATAAGCAATTGGGTGTTCCAACCCATCATGATATTGGAGCAAGACAGCCCCTACCGCGGCAGAAGATGCATCACATGTGACAATATAGGGTCAGGAGGCACCACGTGCTTTAGGATGGGAGGGGCAACAAAAACACCTCCTTAATTGAATCAAATGCCTGCTGGCACTTAGGCGTTCAACAAAAGGGAACATTTTTGCCCATGAGTGGATGGAGAGGGGCAGCTAGCTGTGAGAGCGCAGAAGAGAAATTAGTAGGAAGATTATATTTCCCTGGTAGATTTTGATGGTTGACTCTTAAAATAAAACCTTTTGAGAAAACCATCAAAGATAATAGGTTACTACCATTGATGGATCCTTTGATCCTTCCCAATTTATCCGAATAATCTGATAATTCAGGTTCACCTCAAAACCACCTTAATTGCTTCTAAACGACACAATTATCATAACTAATAATAGATATGATATAATTACACTATGGCCAATTATGATTATCACTTGGATGAAATAAGTGAATTTACAGCACAAACCTAATTGCATTTTCGAATATAATGCATTTATTAACAAGAGAATTATATTTTTTATGTATGTAGATCATTGTAATTGGCACCATAGTACTTGCACATGGACAGCCCTAATAGGGAGTACATAGTACTATTAAGAGGCCTGTTAATGTTAAATTAGTGGTGCGTCATTATTCAAACTCCATATGTCTTTTCTTCATATTATTGTATTTCGTCATCTGTATGACCAAACATAATCAGGCTGGTTGAGAGGCGAATATACAACATTAAGGTGCTAATATTAAGCCTAAAATCTTCCCAATTATGAGAGTAGTAGTGCCTCCACTCGGTCTGAAATGATTGTAAATATGTTAGTCAAGAACCTTATAAATTTGGGTATATTTTAATAACCACTGCCATAATCCATAAAATATTGGCATGGTTTTAATGAACTCATCTAATAGATGAGTATGGCCAGGAGATGCCTTAGAGTATCAACTACCTGCGCCTGGCCCTATATATCAACATTAACTTTCAATTAGTTATACTTTCATCTTATATCGTCTTATACATAATTCAATCTTCATATTGATAAGTGTAGACAAGCATCTAGGGGAGCTTGTCATAATTACCTGTGTCTGGTATGTTCCTGATTAGAGAGGGAAAATATACCCAAAAGAAGATCAAAAGAGGCAATTATTGTTGTTTATTTTTTTAGTACTAGATGGTCCCAACCCAAGGTGGGGATTCATCGATGTAGGGCAATTATTGTTGTTTAGATTTATGAGCTTCCAAACGGATTTGGAAATACCATAAGACATATAGCATAATCAAGATTTTTTGGCCAAAACTCTTCCCAACTATTGAAACGGGAATATAATTAATAAGCGAGCTAATCATTAAAATCTCACATGCCCAAGAAGCTTATTAATTGCTTCTGGGCTGTTGGAGTTGGCCACTCACGGATGGCATCCAATTTGCTGTGCAGGATTGCATAAGCATCTTTCAAGACAAGATTGCCCAAGAAGGTGACTTCTTCCCAATAAAATGTTCATTTTGACGGCTTGACAAACAAACCATATTTATACAGGACAGCCACTACTGGCTCCAGGTCCTTTGCATGATGTTTGGGGAGGGGGAGTGTACCAGGATATTAATAAATGTGACTGCGCAGGAGAATCTGAGATCCCCTAGCACGCTATGATCATTCTCAGAAACATTGTGGGCGCGTTCTTCAGCCCAAAGGGCATCACTTGAAAGTGGAATATGCCTCGTTTTGTCCAGATATTGGTGTTAGAATTATGGGTTCTTGATGCTCATGATTGCTTTTAACAATGAATTTCAACTAATTTATGGCAGGATAAGTAACACTCACTGCTAGAATAATTAATTTTTAGGTATTTTTTAGATACTTTGTACAAAAATATGACACTTCTGATATAAATAAAAAAATTGATTTTTCCCTTATTAAGGGTATTTCTATCCCCAATCTTCCTCATGATTTTGAGGAAGATGCGAAGTAAAAAATTGAGGAGCTTGCTTTTGGTGTGAGCTGCGCTTGCATCAATGCAGCAAAAACTTCTCTTTTGACCCCAACTATCCTGAAACCCACCAGCGCATCAAGTCATTTACTTGTGTGCCAGCTCTCATCATTTTTGCTGAGCATTAACTTGCTCAATACAATGAGATGATGGACACCACCAGCCTCATTAATGAAGAAAACCCCCAAAGATACCTCCTTATGCCCCATGTCACTGATGCTCCCACCCCAATGCTGTCTTCCATGGTCTTCCAGCTAAAGTGGGTGCCAGACAAAAGTTTCCCCAAAGCCTCCTCGCCATCTGGTATAACTTTCTAGGCTGATAACCTAGGGGCTATATTGGAAATTTTTAATTCATATCAATCACTTTGTTTGGCCCATTTGTGAATAAATATGCGTGGCGGCTCCCCCTTTTGGGTTGGTCACCACTAGCACTAAAAAAGTAAAAAAGTTGATTTTTATGCTTTTATTATATTCAATGGGAGGGGAGAAAAGTGAACCCTCTTAATATCTTACCGCTTAGTACTTAAACTATATTGAGGTTCAAAGGTAAATAAATACAAAGTTTGTATCAGTCTAGGAATAGCCAAATTAGGGAATATTAAGCTTTGCTATTAAAGCTCTAGAGACTACATTACTTAGATGAAATGATCAATGGAAAGTTGATTGTAGGTATGATATATCCTTGAGGCAACGATTTTATATATATGACCTAATCATTGGGTGACAAAATATTTTCACCTGGTGGGACCCCTTCAAACTATATAAAAGGGGCTGGTCTCCACAGTGTAGTTTGAATGAAATTAGCTGTAGGATGCGGTGGGACCTCTGAATGGCTCCCCTGATTCCGCCAATAATTTGGAGTTTCCCTACTACTAACTGTAGGCATATATGGCCAAGTAGTGGGGGAAACTGTATTGCCCCAATTTAGAGGGTTCCACCAAGAATTATCCAGAGTCTTTTAGCCAATATTATTTACTTCATCTGAAACACTCTTTTCACAATATAGGACTTATAATTGTCCAATGTGCGGTAAGCCATTTCTAACCTTCCATCACCTAGATTTGATTAACGGCATTAACAAGATCAAGTTTTGAGAACATGCGAAACTTGGCAATCTCCTGGCTAATGATCTGCTTCAATGGAAGTGGGTAGGGGTCATGAACTGTTATCATATTATTGTGCCTATAATTCATGCAGGGACAAAGCGACCCATCTGCCTATTTGGAAAAGACAATAGGTGAGGCAACTGGAGATTTTTACTTGAACAATAAACCCTTCTTGAACATGTCATCCAACCATGCATTGAGGGCCACATCCTTCTCTACCAAATGCGGGTACAGTGGACAGTTTATATTCATCACTTGCACTGTTGTCTGGAAAACAAGTCAAATTCTGTATGAGGATAAAGGAGGTTAGTCTTGTCAGAGTAAAAGATGTTCTGATAGCCTATCAACGCAGTGGGAAAATCTGGCAGAAGACCTACGGAAAACAAGGGTTGTAATAGAACCACAGCCACGAGCTTTAGTGAGGGTGCCTAGAAATGAAAACACGCCCTCCACCTGATTGTTGGGGAAAGACAGCGTATTTGTCTCCAGGTGGATTCTCACATAATTTGCGACGCCATCAACTCACACTCAAAATCACTGGTAACACAAGGTTGGGCATCCCAGAGAAGAAATCACAAAAACTAAACTGGTGGACTGAGAAAGGCATGGGCGCCATACTCTGAAGGAGGGTTGGGCAGCCAATGATGCAACATAACTGATGGCCCCACGTCCAAGTCTAGGTTGAGCTGCTGGGTCAACTCCATACTCATGAAGTTACCCACTTCTCCCGTGTTGACCAAGGCATAAAAAGACACCTGGTGTGCCCCAATAATATTTTTAATTGGTAATAATAAGTAGACAGAATTCTGTTTATTGGCAGATATGTTCATGTCTGCTGATAGGAAGAGATTGCAACTAGGTCATTGGAAATAACAATGTTTACAACAGGAAAAGAACTGGTATAGCAAATGGGCTGAATCATTTTCTCTCCAGGATGACCCACTAAAGATGTATAAGCTGGTGTTATATAACAAACTGACATGGGCGTGGGGGCGTCATCAGTTTTTAGAATCAATATGGATACTGATTTGGTGCTGCAATCAAAACTGAAACCACATTGGTAGCTTCAAACATGAATATCCCATCTTTTGGGTGGACCGAATAAAAGGTTGAAGGCACTGGGGCATTGCAGCCAAAGCAAACCTCCTTCACAACCCTCAACTGTACATCCATCTGGTTGAGGATGATCACTTCTGCGCCCATCTTGATGAGGGAGGAAATGGCAGAAAACAATGGACGGTTGATTATGCCATGATGACAGCAGATAAAGTTTAGACCAACCTACCGGTCTGAGTGCAAAAACAACCAAAAGGCAAGCCTGAATACCATGGGCGCTGCTGCATATATGATGTTTAAATGTGCTGGAAAGATTTAATCTTTGAGCACCAATAAATTGTAATTGCAAATAGCATTCTGGATTTGAACAAGGCTGTCACAGCCCAGGACCCACAGGTTTGGGTGCAGGAAAAAGTGGTATCAGATTGGGTGGTTTAAATTTCGTCATAATAAAAAAATGACTTTAGGGTATGGGAATTTAATTGGATTTTGAAAGTAAAAAATCAACCATCAACTCTATAGTTATACAGCTGCTTAAATAGATGATCCCTTTAGGGGAATAGCTTAGAAAGCTCAGGATTGGGGCCCGCAAGATTTGTCTAACCTGGAAAACTTTGAGCGAGGGGGAAAACAAATTTTTTTAACTGACTTCAAAATTGTCAGCGGCAAGCCAAGTCACTGTCAGTCCATCCATGGACGCCCTAATTGCCAATTTTCTTTAGTTTTAATGGCTAGAGCAATGGCGTCTCGCCCAATGGGCAGCGGGAACCTCCTAAGGCCACCTCACATAGGGGCGGTCCCATGAGGTTGTGAACAGGTTTGGGATGGCCAATCCATCTGCTCCCAGTCGCTCCAGTGTCCGTTGGACCAAATAGAAATGTTGGATGGGGGTTTTGATATTACAGGGGAGGGTTTTGAACTCGCGTCCACATGTCCTCATGACCCAATGTCATTGGTGAGTTCTTCTGATGATCAACATTAGCACATTCTTCATAAAAGGTAAACACCCGTCAAGCCTTGTTCCCAATATTTTGGGGGAAGATTTAAAACCTGCAACAATATTTCCCATTGTTCCAATGCCATTAGCGAGTTTTTCTGGGGATTTGACAGTTGCCACTCCATTTATCTTATGTATGCACCCATTGGGCTTTGTTGCCAAGGTTTTGGTGCTCTCAGCACTTAATTTTGAGAGCCTGTCACCATCAACTTCATGAGAATCTTTTGACTTTCTTATATTTTGGTGCAAATTTTCTCAATTCGCCATACTAATTCAGCAGAATTAAATGCAGGGGCAGGTGGCGGGATCTTCAAAGGGAGCGCTGTTACCAATAGCTCATCTATCATATGGGCAAGGTTTCCCTGTAAGACAAGAGGGACAGCTGCCTTTCTTGGACCCTTTTTTGTAGGAAATGGGAATGCCACCCAGTCCAAGAAGAGGGGGCGCTCCCCAGACTTACAACATCTTGAAGGCTCGCTATTGTTAGCACACATTTGTCACCATAATAGTTCTCTTGACTGTAGTACTAGGTCCTAATAAATCTTGAAACTGTCAAATTAGTGGAGCGTTCAAAAAGATGAAGAAGATGGGTAATCAGATTATGTTTAAAAATTAAAATGTTCAATATTTCTTAAGTGAGTTGGTATGCATCTCCAAGAAGACCTCCATAGTTCTCTACAATCAAGATCTTCCAAGTCATTCCAGATTGAATGCCCAGTTAAGGCCTTCACTGTTCTCTATTGGTAATGACCACATAGTTGCATTGATCATAGTTACCCTTTTCATGTCGTGAGAAGCAGGGGGCAATCCAAAAGGCATCTCTATCAGTTCCTACGCATTTATTGATTCCTAATAAAATTTTCCAAATCTGCATATGATACAGGTCCTGATTGAAAGGGTTTAAAAATCTTGCTCATTAATACTTGATTTGGAGCAGAAATCTTGATTCGTTTATCTGTCTTGAATACTAACAAACGCAAAAACACATTGATATTATTAAAATTTACTAAAATAAAGCCTAACTTTGAATCACCAAGGATTGAGTCAATAGCTCGCTGAAAAGTGATGTGCGCATCAAAAAGACCTTGGAAATATAGGTCTGTTGTTATAGCCCTTGGAAGGTAATGATTATGCATTTCTTATGTTCCTCCTCAAGCAGGTCATTCTCCCAATAGCCACTTATAAGATATGGCTCAGTGAAGTAATTGGCACCCCCTAACTGCTCAAGGGTTATTATCTATTTGTGACAAAGAGATATAATTTTTTATAGATTTTATTCAAATGATAATTAATCACCGCCCAGTTAGAACAGACCTTATTCTTGACAATAAGTACAGGGTAGCCCATGGACTTCAAGAGGGTAAATCATGCTTTGCTGCAGCAGCTGATCAAGCTCTTGATTCACAACTTAATTGTTAGCTCTTCCTTGAAAAATAAGCCTTAAATGGATAGTTCTGGCATCACCGGTGTTGATATAGTGCTGAATTCATTTGGTATACCACAACTTACAGTCACTAGTGGCAAATATCTAAGCATAATTTTGTAGCAGCATCATAACTTAATCACTTTGCTCTTCTTATAACTGTCACGTGAATATGACATAATAGTGGGGACCAAACCAAAGATAAGGCTGGGCGCTTGGAGGCTCAAAAGGTGAAACTCCAGGGCCTCTCAGACCAGAAGCACACCCTATACCAGCGCTGGGTAAGGGCAAAATATGCCCAGGTTGGTCCTAGTGGGGTGCCAAGTGCCCAGCCCTTGACGTCAAGCCAGGCATTAAAATGAACAATTTACTGAATGAATGTGGATGGTTCAATTTGGTTAGTTGAAGAGCGGGGTTTTGAAACCAGTTCTATTTTTGAAATAACGCACTTGGGTTAAATCCAAATTCAATCAATCACTCAAGTGAAGTCATTTTTGGCCTATTACATCTACTCGGACAGCAGTTTTGCCTTATTGGTGAGTTGGTGCTTGGGCCCACTGCGGCATTAACCCTATTTCCCCAGTCAAGTTTAAATACATTTTCCCTAACCAACAGTCCTTGTTGAATGACTTCCTGAATAAACCTATACCCCATTCTAAAGTCATTTTTATTTTATGATATTCAGAACGCTCCTGTGCACAAACCTCTTTGAGGAGGTCTCACGTTCTGTTACACTTGCCATTACAAGTACCATTCTGCTCTCTCCCCTCATGCACCATTTGTCCGCCCAGGATCCCTCCAACCTGGGCCGCCTAACCTCATCTGATATGTGCACCGCGTCGCCCTTATATGGGGTTTTATAATAAAATTTGCAATTTTATGCCTCAGCAGTTATTGCTCCAGCACCCTCTTCTGGGCTCTAATCCCTCTGGCACTAATGGCTAGTTCCCTGGCATTGGGCCTGTGAACCAAGCACCGCCACACTGGGAACTGGAGAGTTATAGACACTCTCCTAACATTAGTTGACCAACCTATTTCTCTTAAGCGCACAAACTTTTTCCGTGTGGGGCTTTTCCAAAGTGAGAACAGTGGCCGTCAGCTGTGGACCCCAGCTGTCATTAGTCGCACCGCTGTTTCCTCTTTTTCCTGAAGTTTGAAGCAACTCGGCGTTATTTTGGTTGCCTCCAACTGGAAAGTACCCATCCTTCATATTTGTACCCGGTGGATTTGGACATTTTGATGTCTGAAAGTCATGATTCCCCAACCTTCCGCTAGATTTATTAAATTTCATCTCAATAAATGAATTTTCCATCTCCAGTGCATTCAGAAAATGCTGGCGGAATTGGTGCAGATGGGCCTGGGGGTGTTGGCCTTGGATAACGTTGGGCATTCCATCGCGGCTCCAGGGATAGGGTCATTTGCATCTAAAAATGCGTTTTGTAATGAAACCCTGGACTCTATCACTGAACCGTTTATTTGTTCTTTTGGCCTGGATGGGGACCCTATTCCAGTGTATCAGATTACCCCTATGAACCCACGGTTGACCTCTACCATGATCGGGCACACTCAGGAGGTGGAGAAGGAAATTTATTTTAGTTATGATCAAGTATATGCACCTGCAGAAGGCATGGTGGGGTATGTGGCCTCAGTATTAAGAGTGGCCAAATATCCCACCCCCTTTTTTGACTCCAACACCAATTCAGTTCTCAGGCTTGATCCAGATTATGAAATGTTTGGTAAAGTTTTGTCTTTGTCTTCCATAAATAAAGACCATTCTGGGTATTTTCTACTGACTGCCACCCTCTCCTCTCCTTTAGGGAAGCTCACCACTACTATTTTGGTGGATACTGGCATCTCTGGAAACTATATGGACCAGTACCTAGCCGATTACCTTGGACTGAGTTACTTTCCAGGTGATGTGGGTAGAGGAGTGGCATCCTAAGGTATTCCCACTCTGAAGATCATTGGGACAGTGGACTATCAGGTTGGAAAGTACCACTTGTCTGATCACTTCAGTGCGATCAAAAACCTCCTGTTCCCAATCATTTTGGTTGTGGAGAGGTGGCGGAAGTTTGACATTAGAATGAACCTGAAGGAGAATACTTTGTCCCTTACCATAAAGAATGGTCGCACATTTTTTGTGCCTTTATCTGAAGAAAACGCCCTAGGCAACTTGCCCCATTGGCCCCACTTATCCCTTATGTCCTTGCCTCAATGCAGAAGCCCTCAGTGAAAATTCCTATACCTTCTTACATGGAGGGTTTGGAATCCTCTTTTGATGCAGCATCTGCCAGCGCACTCCCTGAGCACTCTGAGTTGGATTGTGACTTCAAGCTCACAGTGGATTGGGTGCGTATCTCTTCTCCTATTTACCCTTTAACTTTCCAGGAGGAGGAGGCGTTGGATGTGTGGGTAAAAGGACAGTTAGCCAAGGGTGCGATTTTTCAGTGTACCTCCCCTGTATGCTCCCCCTACTCTTCATGGAGAAGTCTGATGGTACCTTACGCCCTTGTGTAGACTATGGTAACCTTAACAACGTTACTGTATTAGACCTCCATCCCATCCCTTTGGATTTGCAGATTGCACGCTATGTGGAGAAGGCGAAGGTCTTCTCCAAGTTGGATTGCCTCAACGCGTTCAATCAGATCCAGATTAAAAAGGGACAAGAGTGGTTGACCACGTTCTATACCAGAAAAGGGATCTTCCAGTTTTGGTCCATGCCCTTTGGGCTTAAGAATGCCCCTGCTATCTTTCAACGCCGCATTGATGCAGCTTTGGGGGACCTGTTAGGGGTATGCGCGGTCGCCTACATGGATTATATCCTGGTGTTTTCCCCTGATCAGGAGTCCCATGCAGTTCACCTTCGTCGAGTGGTGGAGCGGTTAAAGGCAGCCAGCCTTACATTGAAAATATCTGAATGCGAGTTCTTTAAGTCCAGGTCACGTTTCTGGGCAACGTCGTGTTTGACCAAGGACACATGATAACTCCAGACAAGGAGAAGGCGATTCGTGAGTGACCTACCCCAACCTCAGTTAAGAAATTAAGGAGCTTTTTGGGGACGTGCACGTTCCTTAAGAAGTTCTCTCCCAATCTCTCCGAGGTGGCAGCTCCCCTATACAAGGCTAGTGGTGCTAAGGTGCTTCAATGGTCCCTCACTTTGGAGGATGCTTTCCAAGCAGTGAAGTGCACCCTGTTGTCCACGACTGTTCTTCGCCATGTTGACCCTTCCAAGGAGTTCATTGTGCCAACTGATTCCTCCAACTTCGCCATAGCAGCCGCCTTGTTACAAGTAGGCGAAGATGGGATAGAGCATCCGGTGGGATATTTTTCTAGGAATATGTCTTTGCCAGAGTTGAATTACGCCATTTACAACAAGGAGTTACTAGCAGTGGTGGAGGCGCTGACTTATTGCCGTCACCACTTGCATGGCTCTACCCAACCATTCCGCATATGTACAGACCACCATGCCTTGCTGTACTACTGCGCGCCTCATCTCCTAACCCCACGGCAGACCCATTAGCATGAGACCCTTGCCCAATTTGCATTCATGTATAAGTTCACCAAGGGCAAGGATAATGGTTTGGCGGATGCTTTGAGCCGCAACCCTTCTTTAGCCCCTGACCCACAAGGAGGTAGAGGTGCACAACACCCAGGTTATGATCCCTCCAAGTAAAATTCTTTTGTTGCTTCCCTCTCCCCTGGCTAACGGGCCAGCGTTTGCACCTCTGGATAATGTGGAGGAATATGGTATGTTCAGAAAGGTCGTTCTCTCTCAGCCTCTGTTGGGCGAATATGCCATGGTTCTTGAAAAGAGCGCATCAAATTAAGAGGATCTATCCAGGGGCTATCACATAAAGGATGAGATGGTGTGGTTCCAGGGGCGCCTTTGGATACCTGCTGGACCACTGCGCATGGACATCATTTGAGACCATCATGATGGAATCACCATTGGTCATCCAGGGAAAGCAAAGATCTTGGAGCTGATCTGTCACACATACAATTGGAAGGGCTTGCCAGCTCAGGTGGGCCAGTATTGCAAGGAATGCCTAATATGCAATTATGAAACCCAATTGTCAACCTTTAGCAGGGTTGTTAGTACCAGTCCAAAAGACTGATGGGCCTTGGACCTCCATCTCAGTTAATTTCATTGTGAAGTTACCAGTCTCAGATGGTTACTATGCCATCATGGTAGTAGTGGACCGGTTCACAAAGTTTGCCCACTTTATTCCTGCAAAACCACCATAACCGCGGCTGAGATGGCTAGGCTTTTCGTCATCCATGTGTTTGCGCTCCATGGGGTCCCCCAAGAAATTATCAGTGAGCGGGGTCCACAGTTTACCTCCATGTTTTGGGAAGAGTTGTGTAAAACTCTTCAGATTCGTCCTTGCCATTTGACTGCCTATCATCCCCAATCAGATGGGCATACTGAACGAGTGAACCAGTGCTTGGAACAGTTTCTGCGGTGTTACACCGCTGCAGATCATTCATATTAGGCTTCTCACCTTCCCATGGCCCAGTTTAGCTACAACAATACCTTGCACTCTTTGATCAGTTTTTCCCCATTTTTCGCCAGCCATGGCTTTAACCCCGCCTTTAACATGGAGCCCAGCTGTGGGTCAAAGGTTGAAGTGGTGATGGATTTTTTCCAAGACCATTAAGAAGGTCCACCAGGGGGTTTCCACAAACTTGGAGGCGGCAATGCAGGTGTATAAGGAGAACGCTGATGGGAAGCGCTGAGTAGATCCTGCCTACAAGGGAGGGGATCACGTGATGCTTGATGCACGTACATCCCTATCAAGCAGCCTTGCAAGAAGCTGAGCCCTAAGAAAATTGGACCTTACCGCGTTGTTAGAAAGGTGGGCCATGCTTCATACCACGTGGATCTTCCTCCTTCATTTTGGATCTTCTCAATGTTCCATGAGAGCAAACTCATGTTGTTTGAGGGCCCCCACCAGAGAATCCCGAGGCCTATCTCGTGGATGGGGCGCCTGAGTGGGAGGTGGAAGAGATAGTTGCCTCCCGCCGTGGTAAAAGAAGACTCAAATATCTGGTAGCTTGGAAGGTCTTTGATGCTGCCTAAAATAGTTGGGTTCCAGCACGCGACTGTGTGCATGCCCAAGATCTGATTGACGCCTTCCACCAGCGGTTTCCCCAGGCTGCCGGATCCCAACCCCAACTTACCATCACTGCCATAAAGTTGTCCCCTATTCACGAAAACTTTTTCCTGGCGCAAGCCCCTGGAGGGGGTTGAGCCCCATTGGGAGGGGAGAGGTTAATGTCATGTGAACATGACATGAAAGTGGGGACCAACCCCAAAGATAAGTCTGGGCGCATGGAGGCCCAAAAGGTGAAGCTCCATGGCCTCTCAGACCTGAAGCACACCCTAGAACAGCGCTGGGTAAGGGCAAAATATGTCTAGGTTGGTCCTAGTGGGGTGCCAAGTGCCCAGCCCTTGACGTTGAGCCAGGCGTTAAAATGAATGATTTACCAAATAAATGTGGATGGTTCAATTTGGTTAGTTGAAGAGCGGGGTTTTGAAACCAGTTCTATTTTTGAAATAACGCACTTGGGTTAAATCCAAATTCAATCAATCACTCAAGTGAAGTCAGTTTTAACCTATTCCATCAACTCAGACAGCAGTATTGCCTTATTGGTGAGATGGTGCTTACCCAACGCGGCATTAACCCTATTTCCCCAGTCAAGTTTAAATACATTTTCCCCAACCAACAGTCCTTGTTGAATGACTTCTCAAATAAACCTATACCCCATTTTATAGTCATTTTTATTTTAGGATATTCATAACGCTCCTGTGCGCAAATCTCTTTGAGGAGGTCTCACATTCCATTACACTTGCCATTACAAGTACCATTCTGCTCTCCCCTCATGCACCATTTGTCCGCCCAGGATCCCTCCAACCTGGGCCGCCTAACCTCATCTGATATGTGCACCGCGTCGCCCTTATATGGGGTTTTATTATAAATTTGAAATTTTATGCCTCAGCGGTTATTGCTCAAGCACCCTCTGCTGGGCTCTAATCCCTCTGGCACTAATGGCTAGTTCCCTGGCGTTGGGCCTGTGCACTGAGCACTGCCACGCTGGGAACTGGAGAGTTATAGACACTCTCCTAACAATAATCCTTATAGCTGTCCCTGGGAAATTATGAAAAAACATATGATTTTGAATCTGGAAAACAAACCCCAATAATGTTCCAAATTTTTTGACAGACTGAATGTTGTCTTGGTGTACAAGGTGGAGCCAAGCAGTTTTTTGATGTTTATTTACTGTAATAATTGAGTGGTTAAATTGGCCAGAAGGATGCAGATCTCTCCATATCCAGGATTGACTAATCTTAAAGTGGCATGAGTTTTGATCCATAATTTTTCTTACAAGAAGTAAATTTCTACCAGTAATTTTTGGTAGACCTATAGACAGCACAGTCCATTAATCCGCTGTCTTCCAAGAAGTACCTAGCAACTCTTGACTAATCATATAGGAATACTTTAACTATAGGAGAACTAATGGGAGGGTACTGACACAATGCCCACTTGCTAGTAATGGGTGGGAAGTACTCCATCGGTGTAAGTTGCTTTAAAAAATTGTTGCAGTTAGTAAGGGAGCCTTTTTCTCCAATAATTATTGTAGAGCCACAATTAGCCAAGATCTTTGTTGCAATTCTTGATTTCAGCTGGGCAATATAGGTACAGATATGTTTGCACTTCAAATAGGTACAGCTCTGTGAATCTGGAGTAACACCAAATAATTGTTAATCTTAAATTTTAATCTTAATAAACCTTATTTCTTAAAATCCGCCATAGCATCAGTAGGTACTGCCAGCTTGGAGATTAGTTGTCTATGGTATTTCCTTGAGATGTGCATTTTATGTATATCCCTCTTCTTGATGGCCCAACCCTTTTTATACTCGACCTTTGGTCAGTCAACTTACTCCTCAGCCCCTCAATCTTCTAGAGTTTTCTCCTTATGGTTCACTAGTATAAATGGATTAAGTTGTTTGAAACATAACACTGCTTTGTCCAAAGTCAGACACGTTTTGATAAAGTCTGTTCAGTCTCATTATAATTTTTATGGGTATCAGTTGGGTAGCAATGCTTTATAAAGATTTGACTAAATAATTCTGTTAATCATTAATTGAGGAAACAAAACTTGTTTAAGGGACTGAGCAAGTAGATAAGGTCTAATCTGCCAAAGTTGTGATCATATGAATTTTACTAAATCAGAACTTAATGTTGGGTAAAAATTGCTAATGACATATCTGACAGCAAGTTGAGTGATATCAATTCCGCTGAAGGATGTAGATAGTGGGGCAAGGTTAAAGGTGAGGTCTATAAGTTATTGGGGGTAATAGGGATGATGGCGATTTCCTATGTTTGATCAAGCCCAAATCTCAACAATTCCCCCAATTACCCAACCATAGGGGATCAATGACTTGCCAGTGTCCAGAAGTCATATTATTGATTTCAGGGACCTGGCGTCTCCATGCTTACTGGAAACGCTTTATGAACATAGCGTGTACTTGGCTGACATATGTCCTTGATTAGGCTCTTTGAGCGTAAATGTATCAGTTGAGGTCTTCTCTATGATCTCAAATGGTCCTTCCAGATGTGTTCCAACTTACCTATCCTAATAAACCCATGGTTATCATAATATAGGACTCACCACTATTCTAAAACAGGGAAAGGGTTGGCAATACTGATTGTCACACCTTCTGAATTCATTTTTTGTGTTAACACGTTAGATTAGCCTCAGTTTTAATCTGGATAAGCGTTTAGTGAGATTATCCAAGTACTGACTGGGAGTTGTTCCTTCTCCATGAATGAAAGAGTACAGGGTTGGCAGAATGTCAGGTTATCGCCCATACATGATTGTATGATGACCTCCTCATAGATGAGTGGAATGCAATGTTATAGAAAAAGATAGCAGAAGTAGTAAAATGTTCCAATTGGTCACTTTTCCTGATGTTAGTTGTTGTAAATTTGGCGATACCCTATATATTTGCCAAAGGGTTTTCACGCAGGGTTACACCCACTGAACAAATAGAACAGATGATATGAAGATCATCTGTTCCTCGGAACTCTTGTAAACAAAAAGTTATAATAAAAAGGGAGAAAATTCCCTAAAAGCTCTTCTTTTATTATAATCTAATAATCTCAGCGGATCTCTTCTATTCCGCTCTCTCTCACTTCCTTTCTTCTTAACTCTAATAACCTCTCACCCTCCTCAATCCTTTCATCTCAAAGATATCTCAGAGATATTGGTTGGTACCAACCATTTTGAGTAGTTTATTTGTTCCGCCAAATTCTCATTGGATTTAACTTGTTGTTCTTCAACTCTTTATCGCCCTAAATTTAAGATCTAAATTATGTCAAATGTTGACACCACCTTATCGCTTTATTCTGAAGATGACTGGGCTGACCAATTATACCCAATATCGACTCATCCTAAGGCACTTGAATACTTGTAGCTCTAAACATCCTCAGCGGATTTTGCCCATTGAATCTTTGGCGAAATTCCTCTAATGATCCATTGGTCATAATTGTGGCTTGTCGTCCAGTTATATAGATTTTCAATATTACCCCCCTTGACTTGATGATAAGCTGTATGTCTTTTTTCCTTCAACATAATGTGGACCATCATGTGACAACAGCCATGGGTCCATGACTTCAATTTCTTCTTCTATTTATGGCTTGGTTTGGAGTTGCCTGACCCAGGAAAATCCCTCTTCACCAGAGCCTACTTCCCCAGCTGATGAGGATGAGGCTGATGTGACCTCGTGACTGTTCTGACCCAGGAAGAGCTCCTTCCCAAATTCATTGGCCATTTGGCTTCCTGGCGCGCCCCTTTGGGGACATAGTGGCCCAGCCTAGCTGGGGGAGCGGAACTGAGGGCCTTCATTTAATGAAGCGGCTTATCGCCTGGTGAGCATCTTTAGTTGTCTAGTGCCCCCATCTCCTTCCAAGCCTCATACCGTGGCTTTGTCTGTTAAGCAGATGCTGTACTTCATGCAGTGGGTGATAGCCAGCTGGTTGGGGGTTTTCCCCATGCTCCTACCCACTTCCAGTTTCTGGGGGTAAACTTCCACAACAACTGGCTAGCTCAAACTCAATCTAGGGTCACCGCAGCATTCGTTACCCTCAGCGCCATGATCCATCCCAGTACCTCCCCATCATGGCACTCCTGGTAACCTAATTTTCATCCTGCAACCACTTTAGGATCAGGGAAGAGCTGCACAGGGCAGCCCTTGAGTGGGCCCAGCGAGCAGCATTCACCGCAGCCACTCCTTTTCTGATGGCATACCTGAGCATGGAGGACTTCCTTGTAGATTGCCTGGCGCTGGGCACACCTTTTCCCCTTGAGCTAAGACTCATCTACTTACTTGCCAGCCCTTATGACTCTGACCCCCTCTGCTTTCTTACTAGTTGATCTCCCAGGACTATCAAAGCATGTGGTTGCAGGCTTTGCTCCTAGTGGGGCAAAAACAGTTTGAATCGATCAACCAGCCAAGCTCTCGCCACCTCTCCTTTCGCCATGGAACCCCAGTACGTCCTCATCTTCCATTTCTGCCACACTGGCTTCCCTCCGGCTAGCACAATGGCCCCTGAGCGGATGGCAACACCCTCGCCCTCACCACGGCAGCTTTTGACTCCACCTCCAACACAAAAAGGGCCATTAATCTGTGGCACCCTTAAAGTAATGAAAGAACGATGAAGGTCCCATCAGTCAAAACAAATAACACTGCAAGAACAAAAAAAGGCAAAAACAATGTGAGAATTTGAGGATCGCTCGCTTGTGTATTATTATCCTGCATGTCTATTCAGGAAAAAGTTCTGATGATTGATCCTTGAAGGTGCCTGTAGTTTATGGTATTCAGACCGTTCAAAAACTTACTAGGCCTACTAAATTCTCCTCGACTCTTCCAGCCAATTTTGACCATAATTTTTCCTTCATGTTTGGGAACTTCTTCTGAGGTAGGTAGATATACAAGCTGTGGATTGGACATGTCCAGATTTTCAATACTTTCTCCAAAGAAAGGATCTAATGAGAAAACTAGGAAAGAATTGAAATAAATAAAGCTTTTATAAGGTATTTCTAGATAATCAGTCATTAGGCCAGGCGCTTGTATTTATACCTCTAGGGCATCTCCTGGCCACACCAGAGTACAATATTTCAACAGATATTTTATTACCTTATTTTGGCCCTTGAACTGTTATGACTGATACCTTTTCTTAGGTTATTGGTGGCAAAATACTCTCAAAATCAGGAGTATTTCAGGTACAAAATTGCGATAAAAGCATGTAAAATTTTCCTAGGATCTTCTTGATTTGAGTTTCGTCATACTGCTGACAAATTAGACCTTCTGTGAAATTCTTGTTTCAATTAAAGTAAATGGCGCACCCCTAATTGGGACGTCAGCAGGCCTCTCCCTTGATAGCACTAGGTACTCCTTTTGGGTGGTTTATGTGCAAGTGCTATTGTGCCAATTACACAGATTAACATACGAATTTCACCCTAAGGCGGGAAATTGATTACGTTTTTCATTCGTCTGAAGTCCATGGAATTTTCAGATGTTAACTTCAGGTCATTCCCAAATGATTTTGTATACAAGTAAGTTGATTGTGTTCCCCATAATTGGTACCAATTGCTGATATTTAAAATATAGGAAATTGGCCATATGTGAGCATATTCAGTCTGAGCACTCTGATAAGTATTTGATTGAATTGACATTGAGATATTCAGCCCAAATTATATGATTGCTATAGGCTTTGAGGTGAGAATACAGGTGTAAGCTCAAGCGTTGAAAGGGTAATTGGCCCAATCTGATGGTTGTCAAAAGGTTTATTTTCAAGTCAACCACCAGAATCTGACATTTCCCCCTCTTGACTTGAACATAAGATCTAAGATTCCTTATTAGCCTATGTTGGTCTGTTATTATTGGCCCAAACGCTTAATGAGCATGGATTTGGGTTTACTATTTGATAACTTCATCCCTAACAACTAATGAGTCTGAGGTATGATGGCCTGAAAAGCCCGTCAAGTCTGAAGTTAGATCCTTTCCCCAACCTCTAGTGTGAACTAAAATATTAATTAGAATAAAACTATTGTATAAATATTTTTGGTTTAATTTTTGCTTTGTTTTTGTTCTTTGTTTTTTTCAACTTTTCTTTTCTTAATTGGCCCACTTATTAAACCTTCTTAGGAACTTTTCTCTCTCGTTGCAATCACTTTTGCAACTTATTCAATTCAAGTCTGATTCTAGTTTGATAATCTCACGGAGGAGATTAGTCTGCGCCCATGTCAGGGAGCAGTTTTGCAAGTAAGGTAAGAGGAGCAGGTGGTAGGCCCGCGGCCACAAACGTTTGAAAACGCCCCAGAGAAACTGGTGGAATAGAAAAAAATATAAAAAAACTGGCGATCACTATTTCCCTGAAATCCTCGCTTGGTAAGCACGATGCAACCAGTACATCAATATGCTGCACTCCCAACCACTCTTGTTGGTGAAATATGGAGTCCGTGTGTTTCTGGACATCCAACAAACAGCTCTATGGGAAACATTTTGTGGGGATGTGCACACTTTTTTCCTGACAATGGTGTGCGTCACACCTCACTCCATGTCACATGGTTGGCTGGACCTTGGTTTCAAAACAAGGAGGCAGCAGATGAAGCTGCTGCAGTGCACATAGTGATCAACCTCCCCAAAGGGCAACGGGTTGTCAAAACCAAATGCACCAGATGGACAAAATCCAACCAAATTTTCCTCACGTTTGACTTTTTGCCTACTACGGTAAAACATGCCATTTTGGAGAAGCACCTGAAAGATGGTCTCACCATTTACGGCGAAATACAATCTTTTGAGATGCAACGCTTTATGCTGATGCCACACCTGTGCACTGGCAAAGCCATCACAGTTCTGACCCCAACCGTGGAGATTGCAAAGGACCTAACCCAGATCCCGCACTCCACATATATCAATATTGAAGGGCATACCACCCACCCTTTCTGGGTAACCGCGGACAGCGCGCCTCCCCATCTGCACCCACTGTGACACATTTGGCCATAAGGCACATGCATGCCCCACCAAGGAGAGCATCACATTCCAAGAGCACCCCTTGGTGGCCATGGCCAGTGGAGAGGCACACTACAAACCAACCGCAAGCACCAAAGAGGCTTTCCCGTGGGGAGCACAAGGCTGCTACCTACTGGTAAAACCTATTTCCCCGCAAGAGCGGAAGAAGGCCAAGCAGGCCCGCAGGGCTGCAGTCAAGGAAGCGGCCAAAGTCACCACCGCTATCCCACACTCCCAACGCCAGGAGGACATTGAAACCTTTGTGGCAGAAGCAACTTGGGAATCCATCAACCAATCAGATTGGGAAGCCCATGCCAATTGGGTCACCCAATCTGAGAATCCAATGGTGACTCGATTTCACCCAATCTCTGCAACCAAGTTCCAGTCAAAATGACTTGGGGTCCAACCTACCTGAAAAAAAAATTTTCAGCCCAATTGTTGGTGCACTGAACTCATCCGCACCGCAAAAAATTTGTTCGCCATTGGGGAAACAAAAAGTGAAGGCAAAAGCCAACGCAAACCTTTCTGCTAAAACCAACAAAACAATTGATAGCATTGCCAAACACCCACACTGCCGTGAAGGTCCATGGGGATCTAGAGGAGGCTAGTAGGCCTGGGTGCCCACCCCCTTGCACCTAAGGTGCAAAGGGGGAAACCTCCACTTTAGGGACATTGAATATCGCCAGACTCAAGGCCTCGCCGTCCCAGGCTAGGAAACTGAGTTTTTTACAAAAAAAATTTACCTGTGGATATCCTGGCCATCCAGGAGTCCCAATGCCCAAGAGGTTCCGAGGATGCTTGGAAAACCATGCTCCTCCCATCCCTATCCTTTGGTCAAAGCACTGTGGAGTGCTAGTTCAGAAAAACAATTTTTTCAATTTTTTATTGTCAGAATCCTTCCTCAATGGCTGAGTCCTTGTTGTCACTTTCTTGTGGGCTGACATGGCACATGCTATCATCAACATCTATGCCCCAACCTGTGCACGAGAATGTTGGGAATTTTTCTCATTGGTCAAATCCCTCCCATTACCCCCAAACCCTTTCATAGTCGGCGATATGAACTGTTGGCTAAACACACCAACGGACCATTGGCCTTCCTCCTCCCATGCCCCCCAGGGTCACATAGAACTTCGCGTTCTAAAGGCCACCCTTGGGTTAATGGATGCGCTGCCATGGCAAGCCCCGCTGCTCAAAAACATGACATGACCCCACGTCCACAACGGCCAATTAAGGTCCATGACTCACATAGACCTTATCCTTATGCTGGCGAAATTCCAACCTCACATTTCCCACTTCCAAACAATGAAAATTGAATTCTCCAACCACCGACTGGTCTCAATAACCTACCACCTACCTGTCACAGTGGCTAAGGCCCCACATTGGTTCAAACTCCACCCTCCCAAACTTGCGTTGCCAGGATTTTTCACTTGGGTGGAATCAGCAACTTTGGCAAAAGAGTTTGTTACACCATTTTGCGCGGACCCCATCTCCACATGGGCAGCCTTCAAAGAGGATACCATCTGCCACTCTCGCCATCTCTCCTCCTGACGCTCATGAGCCACATTGGCCATCATCTCACGCGCGCTCTGGCAGAGTTGGCACACCTGGAGTCCAATATCCCAGCCACAGGATACAGCCCTGCATGGGGCCGGAAGTGGGCGGAGGCAGCCACCCACCTCAACGCGCTTCAAAAGGCAACACAAACATTGGGTTTGTGTTCAGTACAGGGCCAAATGCATTACAGAGGGCAACAAGTGCACCGCATAACTTTTTAAGAAAAATTTCGCACCACGCCAGAGCGTGGCTTGCACACAGGTGCAAAGATTGGATGATTCCATTGCAGATACGCCAGCCAAAGTGGCAATCAAAACACAAAAGTATTACTTTGAGTTATACCAATCTGATCCAATTCAGCCAGCCAAATTGGCGGAATTTCTCAACCAAACCCACATCCGCACCATTTCCTGATACCAGAAATAATGAATTTAATTACTCTGAACGAATTATGGACAGCCATCTGCGGTGCACCAAACCAGAAATGCCCAGGCCCAGATGGCATTCCATATGAATTCTATAAAAAGTACTTCAAATATATATCCCCACTGCTGCTTGCCTCACTTAACCAGAGCTTTCTGGAGAACGCGCCTCCTATCAGGAGGACAAGAGGCCTTCATCTGTCACACTCTTCAAGAAAGGGGACAAGCTAGACTTAGCCAACTGGCGCCTCATTTCTTTAACTAACACGGATACAAAAATTTTAACCAAAATCATGGCTAACTGTTTAGGGATTGTAGAATCTGCCACCATCTCCCCAGAACAATTTAGTTTCATACCCAGAAGGTTGATTTGGGACAACGTGCACTCTGTGGCTAACACATGCCAGTCCACAGCCTCTGGGGCACTTGTATTCTTGGACCAACAGAAGGCCTATGATAGAGTAAACTGGGAATACCTCAGGACCTGCTTTCATCAATTCCGCTTACCCCCTCGCTTCATCAAGTGGGTGATGCTGCTCACGGAATCTGCAACAATGGCAGTGCGTGGCCCTGGCTTCCTAATGGAAGTAGTCCACCCTCAAAGGGGCTTGCGACAAGGGGACCCCCTCAGCCCACTCTTATAAAACTTCAGCCATGACCCACTACTTTGAAACATGAATGCCCAACTCACTGGGGTCCATGTGCCAGGCCAAGCCCCAGTCAAGATGATGGCGTTTGCAGATGACTGTGTGGTTGGGGTGTCTAATAAAAAAGATGCACGCGCACTTGAAGCTCTCATCTAGGAGTATTCCCAGGTAAGTAATACTGCACTGAACGCTTCCAAAACCAAAATCATCCTCCTTGGTCAGTATCAAACCTGCTGGGCCCCAGCGACCAGTGCCCAGCCCAGCCCATCTGCTCGCACACGTGCTCGCCCTACCAGCTCACCCCACACCACCCCACTGGTGCTCCCCTTCATGCCACGCCCTACCATAGGGCTGGTCCACCATCTGGGCGTGTGGGTGGAGGCAGGCGGGTACGCATCAGCAGTAATGGAGAGTCATATTCTAGACAACGTGATGAAGCATATCGCCTCCCTCAGAGCCCACCCTACTTCCCTTACTGGCAGGGTTGTTTTAGCCAACTCTATGCTCCTCTCCAAAGTCTGGTTTGGAGCCCACGCCATCCCCTTCTCCCCAAGCTGCTTCAAATCCTTGTATGCCCTGCTGCAAGGATGGCTTTGGTCAGGCCGCCCACCACCAGTACGGCTAGAGGTCATGTTTGGCCCTCATCATCATGGAGGCATGGGCCTGCTTGACTTCAAAGCCCATGCTGCCAAGATCCTGGGCACCTGGATTGCGGCCGTCACCGCCCATATGCTCCCCTCCCAACACTGGTCCCACACGGCCTGCTCCAACTTCTCCCGCGCCTTGGGCCTTGACAATCCATTGAACCCTCACTACCTGATGAAATACCTGGCTTCACACACATCAGCCACAGGTCCTCACGGGACTAAAACCCACTACAAACGAATCCTCCTCTCCATGCAGAGCGCTGAGTGGAGAATTCGTATTAGAGGACACACAGCCCAGAGAGGCCGCCCCTCTCCTCAGTTCACACAAGAGATCCAGGGGCTACCCATCCAAGATGGTGTGATCCCCACACGGCCCCATGTCCTATCCAGGGTGGACTACCTGGACATGATGGACAACCCTTACTCCATTGAGACCCAAAAGACTATCTGGAAATACGCACACCATCCTCTGTTGCAGCCTCAAATCCATTCCCATGTGTGGCGCTGCCTGAGGCAGGTGTACTGTACGGCTGAGCGCTCTAACGCTTTACACTCATCCTGCGTCGTGTGTGGCCAGTATGGAACGCTGTTCCACCACCTGGAGAAGTGTCCTACCTCTAAAGTGATATGGCGCGAAGTTTAACGTCTGCTTGGCCAGGATCAAACACGTCCCTTCAGTCTGTCAAGAGATATGTCTGCTTTATCAATGGCCTTCCCCCTTCCACCCTCTCTATGTGCTCTGGTGGTTGCAATCGCCATGTGGACTATCCACACGATTGTCTTGGATGCCATCGCAGGCTCCACCCCCACCCTCCCAGAAGCTGTCCACAGATTCCAGTCTCATTTGGTGGACCACTTTCAGGCATGGATGTTTGGATACCTCCCACTGCGCCGCCGACAGCTGGTCTCCTCCTGGTTCCCAGTTTGGTTCTTCAAATCAGACTTCTTCCTCCACACGTGTTCAATTGTGGCTACGGCCCCTTCACACGTTCCCTCTCCCTCCCCATAGTGGCGTTCCCGCTGGCAACAAGAGATAGCATCGCTTCTCTGGGTTGCCTTCCCTGTTACTAAGTTTTGTTTCTTTTGGGTCAAATTTGGAAGTGTCTGTCCCATGGTCAGCCTTCCTCGCAATAAATTCTAGAATATCCTGCACAAGTCCAAATTAGGAAATATGCAGGAATAGCATATCATAACTTGGGAACTCACATCAGGGCAGTGGAGCAAAGGAAGATGAATTCTTATTGGCCCAAATGTACCCGTGAGGTAACATCTTTATAAAATTGAGCTAATCCCCATCTGAGAAATTTCTTGCACCTTGGGGGACCCCCTGCCAAGCCTAGAAAAAGGGGGTCCCCACGCAGGTTCATTGAAGGATTTTGTTGGGGTTGGGGGAGTGCTTTCTGATGATTCCCCCAAAGTTCATGGTGAGGTCAGAGTAATCCAACCAGCCAATTTTATTAGTGCCCGTACAGGTTTCAAACTGGCGTTTCCCCAAATAATGGGGTTCCACCAAGAATCAGCCAGGGACCTTTGTCCGATTTCCTCAACTTTTTTATTATTAATTTTAATAAATGATCTCATAACGACATCAGAATATTGCAAATGGCTGATATTTCCCTTTTTGGAAGAACTTGACCTACAGCATTCTTTTCTTTAGTCTGCAAAGGTAAATGTCTGATTTGGGACCATCTAGTACTAAAAAAAGGTAAATGTCTGACAGCCTCCAGGTTATTCTCAGAGGGGCCATAAAGGTCCTCATAGTAGGATTTGACTACCTCAGCCATGCGAGCTGCATCCTTTACCTCAACTACCCCATCAAAAAGTGACAAGATCCTCGCCAAAGGTCTGAATGCCCCTACTGCCTTGTGGAGTAGGGCCACATTACTGTTAGAATCCTCATCCCATCTAGACTTCCTTTGTTTAAGGCGATCCACCATGAAGGCTCCCAGCAATTTCGCATACAATTTAGCATTGGCAGTGTAGGAAGATTCCCCCATGACCATGGCCTGCTTGCAGGTACTCTTAAAGCTTTTCTCCAAGGTTTCATACCTTGATGCATGGCCCCTAGCTGCCTCCCAAAGATTCCACAAGCCATCTTGAGATCAGCCTTCATCCACAACCATTTTACTGGCGCATCAGTCTTCCCCACAATCTGACTTCTCCACCACCTCACATTCTTCCTCATGGTATCCTGAAGTGGACTCCACTTCAGGAATTCAGGGTTCAGTCTCCAGATCCCTTTCCCCGCAGAAACAACCTGAGGGTCACTGATCTGCAGTTCCAGGGGCCTGTGGTCTGAAGCACCTGGATCATAATTCCAAAGGATCAACTTACAGCGACTTAGGAGAGGCTGGGGCACTGACACAAGGTCAATGCAGGAGAAATAATCCCCCTGGATGTGAGTCCACCCAGTCTCCCCCTCCTCACCACGGCCAGCTCTCCATACATCCAGTAGGCTGAGGTTGATCATTAAACCAGCCAACTTTTGGGCTCCAGGATCAGAACTTCAGTTGCCTGAAGCCCCGACCCTGTCATCCCTAAAGCAGACACAGCTTATGTCAACCAGCACTACAGACCCCCCAATGACTTCCTCCTGGATCCTCAGGCTGACCTTCTGAAAGAAGATCTTTCATTCAGATCCTGAATTGGGTGCATAAATGCCGATAAACCAAATTGATTCTTTTCCAAACAGTGAAATCACTGCCACTGCTCTTCCAGGAACCAATACCCTTATATCCAACACCTTAACCTTGTCCGCCCACCAGACCAAGATACCCTCCTTGGTTTCTCCCCCTCCCTCTTTCCCTCCCCTAGGGGAGAGTCTGAGTTTGGTTGATCCACTAAGTGAGAGTAAAATAATTGTTTCAGAGGAAACTGGAAAGCCCAGTCTTCCTCCACCCCAGGTTTGGACTTAGTCTCAGTGAGAAAGCCAATATCTAACCCATGCTGTTGCAATTGGAGTTTTACCCGCTGCCACTTCTTGAGTCCATTCAGACCCTGCGCGTTAGCAAATTCAACCCTGATTGCATAGGTTCAAAACTGAAAAGGCTTTGGTGTCAGGATCTGGGGGGTCCCCATCCTCTTCCACCTCAGCTGGCTTAGTGGGACCATGTTTCTTCCAACCCTTTCCAGTGCTAGACTGGGCCAGGGGTGGAGGCTGCTCGGTCACATCAGCCTCTGGAATCTTAGCATTGCCAGGGTCCTCGATAGAACCCTTCACTTGAGTTGGAGGCATTGGGTTAGAAGGCGTTGGCCCACTATTTCTAGAATGCAACACCTCCCTCACCTCCGCCTCTTCCCTATGGGCCTTGTGTGCTCTGTCCCACCTACATCCCTAATGGTCGCCCGCCTCTTATGTGATTGAGTGATGGGGAGAACCCCATCCGTTTGGGAAGCAGCCTTTTCCATAATGTCCTTTGCAGATTAGGGCAAAGCGCCACTTAGATCGATTTAAAGTCTAATGGCTTCCCAAACCTTCCAGGTCCACTTTGACTCCTTGTTGACCTTCCTCACACTTTTCAGCACTCCAGTCACCACCTCCGAAGTGATGCCAGCCGCTGCCTCATCCCTTTCTTTGGCCAACATCTCAGTTAGATTCTCCAACGCCTTTTGGAGAGCCAACTTGTCCTTCTCAGAGGGTGCCATCACTGGCACCCCCACACTAGGACCGCTAGGTTTGGCCACTGCCACAGGAGGTTAGACCTGAGAACATTTGGCTCTGACGTTCCCCTTCGCACTACACATGAAGCACCTGTCCAGAGGTACCACAGGGACACTCCAGGTCCCCACAGTGACTGAAAGAGGTAACTCCCCATACGATTTCAAAAGGTCAACTTTAAAACCTAGTTCTCAGATCCCTTGGTGAAACTTTTTAAACTACTGTCCTTCTGCTTCAAGTTTTTTACCAGCTTGTTCTCATTAAAGGAGATCACTCTGCCAAAGCATTTCAGCTGAGACATCAAGCCCCTCTAGTGATCACAGAAGGTATGTCCCTCGGAATGAATCTACCAATCTTGGTGCTGATGTTAAGCCATACAGCTCCTTATTCTTTGTGCTCAAACTGGCAGCCAAAACCTGTTCCTTTTCTAGCTAAAACTGGAAGGTCATAAGTTTCAACCCAGGACCCAAACGTAAAACATGGAGTGGGGCGAACCCACACACCTCAATCACCCTGACCATGAGCATCTCCTTAGACCACCCAGTCTTCACTTCCACTGCGTGAACTCTCTTGAGGCTCTCCACTATGCTCGCCATCAGATCCTTGGAGGGGCCGGAGTTCACTGCTTCAGAAAGCTTGGTTCTGATTCCAAATCCATTAGCAGCCGCCTCTGCAAAAGAGAACAAAGCCCCCTGTGCAGCAGAGGCCACCCCCACTGTTGATTTTTTAATGGAGCTGGTCTCTCCGATTTGTTTTTATGACGTAGTTTGCTCTCCAGGCCCTTTTTGTGTGGGAACCATCGCATCCCTTTTGGGTCAGTCCATCACTTTGGTACATGAGTGCTCTTGCCTTTTTCTGTACCAGTGTAGGCCCATGTAAGCTACTGGCCAATATCCAGGTTTCAGGCCAACCTAGAAAACCGCGGTGATTATTGTAAACAGGTGAGCTGAAGCCCAGCCAATCAGGATTTCCCCACCCTTGTCACTGAGACCTGCTTTTGCAGCACCCCGCCTTGTAGGAAAGTAGTGTGACAGATGATATGCCCAACTCTTGCCTCATCCTTCCTGCCCATATTCCCCCCCAAAGGAGAGTGGAACACCCACAAGAACAGGTTGTATTCCAGTCATTAGCTTTTATCCCACTCCCCATCCAGGCCACTACAGGACCCTTCTAGGGCGCATCTCTGGGTTATGGTGTTGGCTACTCACCCATGTTTCCTTGAGCTTTCCTTGGTCACGCCACGGGAAGGCCCCAGCTTACCCTACCTAGCTCCCAGTACCAAAACTTCTTCAGTTAAAATAGCTCCAGGATTGTACGAGGTTATGGAGGATACTTGAGGCGTAGTTGGAATGTCAGCATAGAGTGCCTCGCTCTTCATTCTGAAGGCACGTTTCCCATCTCCTCAGCAAGTCGTTTCCAGCAGGCTTGGCACTATGTTTGAAACCATTGCATTAGGTGCATTGAGGTCAAGGATTATTCTTAGTTTAAACCGCATGGACTCAAGGACAATTGGAGGGACCTGAAAAGGTAGCCTTGAAGTGTGTGGTCAATGCAGGGATCTCGTTGAGTGCTTCCATGATTTCCCAGATGCAGTTAAAACCATTCTTCTGTCCAATCATATGTATTTGAACCTTGTGGTAGGAACCAATGTGCAAATGATCGCGGTGATAGCTTCATCCAAGATAACACAATTAACAATAACAACAAATGTTTTTGGGCGTAGAATCAGCCGGTAAACTCCATGGGACTTTCCCCTTTATTCAGGCGGATAACCATGAATGCTTGTTTTTGATTGGCAATGGTTTTATTGCTGCCAAATCCTTGGATTAAGGCTATATGAACCTGTTCCCAGGTGTTGCACTCCTTTAAATGACAATGATCTCCCAAGCAGTACTGTTGAGGCAGGAGTGGTTATGCTTCTCTTCAGCCAGTCAGTGGCCTCATCCATGGAACTCTCATATGCGTACAGAAAGGATGAGATACTCATTTTGGACAGGGTTTGAACCTTTCTTTAATACTAGGTTTAAAGTTATTTACAAGGGGAGTGTAGAGGGTGTTAACAAAAGGTATGGGTGCCGCTCAGAGATCTTGGTCTTAGCATATTTGCAGGGGAACTGCTGATCTAACCATCATCTTAAGCCCTCTAGGTCCTTTTGAATATCGCCCCAGTTTCAGTTGAAAAAGGAAATGAAATCTTTATTTGTGACCTCTTCTTTAGGGATTAATTATCAGTGCCATAAAGGTGAAGCTAACTCTTGAAGGTGGTTAAATGTGTTTTGAACCTTTGAAAATTTTTTTCAAGTTGATAGATGCAGCAATTGGTAAGCTTAGTGAAGGCGCTAAAATTTCCAATTTGTCTGACATTGCCTCAATAGAGACCCTAGGGTCAAGGAGGAATCTTTCCACTCAGAGTCTGCATCCATGAGTTACATTTTGAATTTGATTGCATAAGACGGCCAAGGTTTCTAACACATTTTTAAAATCAGGATGCTTTGATTGTAGCTCACTTCTGCTCCCTGATATTAATTGCACAAATTTTTGACAAAATGCGTTGATTAACTGAAATAGATAAATTGAGGCAATAATAGTATGCAGACTACTATTAAAGTTAATCTCACTAAAAACTACGTTGAGTAAAGGGTACAAAGATAAACATGTGCTTCTTCTTCCTGAAGATATGTTTGAACTGGTAGGAAACACTTCTCTATTCTCTTCACGCAGAGATAGGCATAGATTAGGTAACAACAACCTATGGATATCCGATCCTTGCACTCTTATCCAAATGTAAGCTATACAATCATTTTATAAACAACTAAGTTTTTATTAATTTTAAATCTGCTTTTACTGGGGAATCATTTGGGTATTTTATAGTACATTACCCGCATAGCTTTTCAGCTGCCCATTAGGAACTAATTAATTTGTTCCCAAGATGGTTTGACCCTTGAGTTTTAGCTTCTGAATCGTGGTGGGTATCTTTGCCTTAATTTTCTTTGGTAGCATAATCCCAGTGTTTAGTAGCCAATATATTAGTGTCAAGAGCTGGACACCCTTTGATTCAGATCATGTTGCACTATGAATATTCTACCACTGAAACAGCGTTAAAAATGCCATAACAGTTTCAACAACTCCCCATCTGTTTGCATTGAAAAACTCCTCATATTAATTTGACTGTCATCTGTTACATCCTCATAAAATTTTTGCTCAAATTTGGTAGGGATGATATCCAAATAAAAGTACAAATCAAATTAATCAATGTATCTCTTACATTTAATAATTAAGACTAATAGTTTAGTTGGCAATCATCGCCAAAATATCAGATTGTAACCACCAATCTTTAAATTAATTAATTTATCAGTGGATAGGATAACGTGGTCAATTAAAATTACAACATATCCCTTCACTTGACCAGCTTTATTCAGTGGAGGATAGAACCCTTGGGGATGGAAGCTGCCTTGGGCCATGATCATGTTTAACCATCATAT
>JAKSZP010009672.1:0-71467 GCA_022478985.1 Massospora cicadina
AGCTGGAACAGATTTTTGAGCTATCTCGCTGTTTAGATGAGAAAGTGAGGCTTGCTGATTTTAGCCGCATTAGTAAAATTTGTACTGAAACCATTGGTCCTTATCCTCAGTTTTCTTCTCAAGCGTCGAACTCCAACTCTTATGTTTCTAGCAATTGGAACATACCAGATTTCATGTTTTGACCACTAACGCCCTCATGAGTTTCAAACTGGTATTCAAGGACATTTATCCACGGGAATAGGCAGCATTATATCCTTCTTCTATCTTTATGAAAAGGTGTTAGGTGAAGACACAGATCATTAAAAGAAGAATTACTTGCCAAATTGCCTTACTCAATGGGCTCAGGATATCACGGTACCCCACTTTACGACTTGGAATACCTGGTATCAGGTTAAAAAAGCGTTAAACAAAGAATTTGGAAGTGAGGAAACTCTATCATCTCAAAATACAGGCTTTTATGGGTATACAGCCCCACTGAAATGAATCTATCAAAGAATTTGCTCATTGGTTCTATCAGCAACCTCAGACTCTGGTAGCCTGTGGTCAGCTAAATTTGGACAATGCAATTACCGCAGTTCTGTCAGCTTTTACTTCCAGAACTCAAATGCAAGTTTATCTTATCAGTGTCAAAAAAAGTTTCCAAAGTACCTTGGACATTAAAGTGGCCATATTGGAATTGCCACCTCAATTCTCCAAAAACCCTAAGTTTATGGGTCTCCTAAACCTAGTCACCCTAAAGTTTACGCTATTCTTGATAATACTAGGGCGATTCAGCTTAAATACTGTCATCGATATTTTCATACTGAGGATTGTTGTTTTAAAAAGGAAGCGGATGAGAACAAGAAAAGGGATAAACCCAATAAGATTCTTTACCTCTATAATGATATGAGTGCGTAGCAAGAACATCAAAGCCATTTTGAGTATAATAAAGATGAACATTCTTCTTATTCCTTGCCCTGCTTGTTGGCTTTATCCTCTCAGTTCAGAAGCACCATTACCTGTATTAAATTCTGAGTGAATCAAGTCAATGCTAAAGCTATCATATATACAGTATCTCCATTGAATGTTGTCTCATCAAAATTTATCAAGCGGATAAATTAACATTAGATATTTCTCACTTTGAGTATATGGCATGGCTGGATCTCAGATTACTCAGTCAATTAGAGCTTTTTCGTCCCTTACCCTGAAAATTGGAAAATCAATTTTTAAAACCTTGCCATCATATTTGATAACTTGAGTTATGACCTACTTTTGGGGACACAATTTTTATGTGAATTCAATGGAATTATTAATTACCCTAACTCTTTGTTACCTCTCTTGGGGTATAGAGTTCCCTTAATATTATCCATTCATGCTCTTACATGACGTCAGTTATGTCTTCTAGAAGGAAGCAAAAGGTCTTATTCCCTTCAATATCACGTTAGGACTCTCACGTAAAATGACCCCCTACATTGGCAGATATTGAAGAGGGAATGCCTATTTTCTCCCACAAAAACTAAGTTACTCCGCCAAAAACACAGGTAATTGTTAATACTTCTTTGCATTTTCTGATTACCAAAAGCATTCTTTACAAGTTCAAGTCATTTTCAACCCTTCTACTAAAGAACTCTTTCCTTGTCCTGGAGTATTAACTTATTCAGGGTCATTATCTGTCTTTCTGCAAACTTTACCAATGAGCCAAAATTGGTAGATTGAGAACATCCTAAGCTAATGTCAAGTTACTGCCCTTATCTCAGATTTATAATGTTCAACCCTTTGGAAGCCTACAAGACTTTGGGTCAGAAAGTGATCAAGAGATTGATACTGTAGGCCCTGCTATCAGAAAACTTCTCTCTAGTGAACAGGAGAAACAAGTTCTTCAATTGTAAGATGCATATTCTGACATTTTTGCTAAGCATACTTACGATTTTGGGAAGGTGAAAGGAGTAATGCACTTTGTTGAATCTGGTCTTAATTATTATTCATAAAACCCTATCGTAAGTCTAAAGTGGAAGAAGCATAGTTTATGAAGGAGTTGCATCAATCATTTTAATTTAATTTAATTTATTTTGAGGAAGGCTGACCATGGGACGGACACTTCCAAATTTGACCCAAAAGAAACAAAACTTAGAACAGGGAAGGCACCCCAGAGAAGAGAAGCTATCTCTTGTTGCCAGCGGGAACGCCACTATGGGAGGGGGAGGGAACGTGTGAGGAGGCCGTAGCCACAAAAGAACACGTGTGGAGGAAAGGGTCTTATTTGATGAACCAAACTGGGAACCAGGAGGAGACCAGCTGTCGGTGATAGGGTGGGAGGTATCCAAATATCCACGCCTGAAAGTGGTCCACCAAATTAGACCGGAATCTGTGGAAAGCTTCTGGGAGGGTGGGGGTAAAGCCTGTGATGGCATCCAAGACAATCGTGTGGATGGTCCACTTGGCGATTGCAATCACCAGAGCACGGAGGGAGGGTGGAAGGGGGGAGGCCAAATGATAAAGCAAACATATCTCTTGACAGACTGAAGGGATGTGTTTGATCCTAGCCAAGCAGAAGTTGAACTTCGCGCCATATCACTTTTGAGGTAGGATACTTCTCCATGCGGTGGAACAGCGTTCCATACTAGCCACACACGAAGCAGGATGAGTGTAAAGCGTTAGAGCGCTCAGCCATATGGTGCACCCGCCTCAGGCAGCGCCACACATGGGAACGGATTTGAGGCTGCAGCAGAGGATGGTGTGCATATTTCCAAATAGTCTTCTGAGTCTCAATGGAGTAAGGGATGTCCATCATGTCCAGGTAGTCCACCCTGGATAGGACATGTGGTCATGTGGGGATCACGCCAACTTGGATGGGTAAACCCTTTACCTCTTGTGTGAACTGAGGAGAGGGGCGGCCTCTCTGGGCTGTGTGTCCGCTAATACAAATTCTCCACTCAGCGCTCCGCATGGAGAGCTAATTCGTTTGTAGTGGGTATTAGTACCGTGAGGACCTGTGGCCAATGGGTGTGAAGCCAGGTATTTCATCAAGGAGTGAGGGTTCGAGGATTGTTAAGGCCCAAGGCGCGGGAGAAGTTGGAGTGGGCCGCGTGGGATCAGTGTTGGGAGGGGAGCATAGGGGCTGTGATGGCCGCAACCCAGGTGCCCAGGATCTTGGAAGCATGGGCTTTGAAGTCAAGCAAGCCCATGCCATCATGATGATGAGGGCCAAACTTGACCTCTAGCCGTACTGGTGGTGGGCGGCCTGACTAAAGCCATCCTTGCAGAAGGGCATACAAGGATTTGAAGAACCTGGGGAGATGGCGATGGCAAGGGCCCCAAACCAAAATTTGGAGTGGAGCATAGAGTTGGCTAAAACCCTGCCAGTAAGGGAGGTAGTGTGGGCTCTTAGGGAGGCGATGTGCTTCGTCACGTTTTCTAGAATACAACTTTCCATTACTGCTATGCGTACCCGCCTGCCTCCACCCACACGCCCAGATGGCGGACTGGCCCTATGGTAGGGCGTGGCATGAAGGGGAGCACTAATGGCGCGGTGTGGGGTGAGCTGGGATGGCGAGCACGTGTGTGAGCAGATGGGCTGGGCTGAGCACTGGTTGCTGGGGCCAAGCAGGTTTGATACGGACCAAGTAGGATGATCTTGGTTTTGGAAGCATTCAGTGTAGCATTACTTATCCGGGAATACTCCTGAAAGAGAGCTTCAAGTGAACGTGCATTTTTATTAGACACCCCAACCACACAGTCGTCTGCAAATGCCATCATCCTGACTGGGGCTTGGCCTGGTATATGGACCCCAGTGAGTTGGGCATTCACGTTTTGATGTAGTGGGTCAAGGCTGAAGTTGTATAAGAGTGGGCTAAGGGGGTCCCCTTGTCGTAAGCCCCTTTGAGGGAGGACTACTTCCGTTAGGAAGCCAGGGCCACGCACTGCCATTCTTCGATTCCGTGAGCAGCATCACCCAGTTGATGAAGTGGGGGGGGTAGGCGGAACAGATGGAGACAGGCCCTGAGGTATTCCCAGTTTACTCTATCATAGGCCTTCTGTTGGTCCAAGAATACAAGCGCCCCAGAGGCTGTAGACTGGCATGCGTTAGCCACAGAGTGCACGTTGTCTTAAATCGACCTTCTGGGTATGAAACCAAATTGTTCTGGGGAGATGGTGGCAGATGCTACAATCCCTAAACAGTTAGCCATGATTTAAGTTATAATTTTTGTATCTGTGTTAGTTAAAGAAATGGGGCGCCAGTTGACTAAGTCTAGCTTGTCCCCTTTCTTAAAGAGTGTGATGGTGAAGGCCTCTTGTTCTCCTGGTAGGAGGCGCGTTTCCAGAAGGCTCTGGTTAAGTGAGGCAAGCACAGTGGAGATATATATTTGAAGTACTTTTTATAGAATTCATATGGGATGCCATCTGGGCCTGGGCATTTCCAATTTGGTGCACCGCGGATGGCTGTCCATTGTTCATTTGCAGTAATCTAATTCATTATTTCCGGGTAATAGGAAATTGTGCAGATGTGGGTTTAGTCAAAAAATTCCGCCACTTTAACTGGCTGAATTGGATTGGATTGGTATAACTTGGAGTAATAATTTTATATTTCGATTGCCAATTCAGCTGGCATATCCGCGATGAAATTATCCGAATTTCACACCTGTGTGCAGGCCATGCTCTGGCATGGTGCAAATTTTTTTTTAAAAAATTATGCAGTGCACTTGTCGCCCTCTGTAATGCGTTTGGCCCTGTACTGAACACAAACGCAATGTTTGTGTTGCCTTTTGAGCGCGTTGAGGTGGGCAGCTGCTTCCAACCACTTCCTGCCCCATGCAGGGCTGATGCCTGTAGCTGGGATGTTGGACTCCAGGTTTGCCAGCTCTGCCAGAGCTTGTGAAATGATGGCCAATGTGGCTCATGAGCGCCAGGAGGAGAGGTGGTGACAGTGGCGGATGGTATCCTCTTTGAAGGTTGACCAGGTGGAGATGGGGTCCGCGCAAAACGGTGTAACAAACGCTTTTGCCAAAGTTGCTGATTCCACCCAAATGGAAAATCCTGGCAACGCAAGTTCGGGAGGGCGGAGTTTGCACCTATGTGGGGCCTTAGCCACTGTGACAGGTGGGTGGTAGGTTATCAAGACCAGTCAGTGGTTGGAGAATTCAGTTTTTGTTGTTTTGAAGTGGGAAATGTGGGGTTGGAATTTCGCTGGCATAAGGATAAGGTCGATGCAGGTCATGGACCTTAATTGGCCATTGTGGATGTGGGGGCGCATCATGTTTTTGAGCAGCGGGGCTTGCCGCAGCAGCATATCCATTGACCCAAGGGTGGCCTTTAGAACGCAAAGTTCTACGTGACCCTGGGGGCGTGGGAGGAGGAAGGCCAACAGTCCGTGGGTGTGTTTAGCCAACAGTTCATGTTGCTGACTATGAAAGGGTCTGGGGGTAGCAGGAGGGATTTGACCAATGAGAAAATTTCCTGACGCTTGCGTGCACTGTTTGGGGCATAAATGTTGATGATAGCATGTGCCACATCGGCCCACGAGAAAGTGACAACAAGGACTCAGCCATTGAGGAAGAATTCCGACAATAAAAATTTGAAAAAATTGTTTTTCTGAACTAGCACCCCACAGTGTTTTGACCAAAAGGATAGGGATAGGAGGAGCATGGTTCTCCAAGCATCCTCGGAACCTTGCAGACAGTGAGACTCCTGGATGGCCAGGATATCCACGGGTGAATTTTTTGTAAAAAACTCAGTTTCCTAACCCAGGACAGCGAGGCCTTGAGTCTGGCAATATTCAGCGTCCCTAAAATGAAGGTTTCCCCCATTGCACCTTAGGTGCGAGGGGGTGGGCACCCAGGTCTACTAGCCTCCTCTAGATCCCCATGGGTCTTCATGGCAGTGTGGGTGTTTGCAGCAACGCTATCAGTAGTTTTGTTAATTTTAGCAGAAAGGTTTGCATTGACTTTTGCCTTCGCTTTTTGTTTCCCCGACGTAAAACAAATTTTTTGTGGTGCAGATGAGTTTTGTGCACCAACAATTGGGTCAAAAAAAATTTTCAGGTAGGTTGGACCCCAAGTCAGTTTCAACTGGAGCTTGGTTGCAAAGATCAGTGAGATTGAGTCACCCATCGGATCCTCAGATTGGGTGGCCCAAATGGCATGGGATTCCCAATCTGATTGGTTGATGGATTCCCAAGTTGCTTCCACTGCGAAGGTTTCAATGTCCTCCTGGCGTTGGGAGTGTGGGATAGTGGTGGTGACTTTGGCCGCTTCCTTGGCCGCGGCCCTGTGGGCCTGCTTGGCCTTCTTCCGCTCTTGTGGGGAAATAGGTTTTACAGTAGGTAACAGCCTTTTTCTCCCCACTGGAAAGCCTCTTTGGTGCTTGCGGTTGGTTCATAGTGCGCCTCTCCATTGGCCATGGCTGCCAAGTGGTGCTCTTGGAATGTGATGCCCTCCTTGGTGGGGCATGCATGTGCCTTATGGCCGAACATGTCACAGTGGGTGCAGATGGGTGGCGCGCTGTCCACAGTTACCCAGAAAGGGTGGGTGGTATGCCCTTCAATATTGATATATGTGGAGTGCGGGATCTGAGTTAAGTCCTTCACGATCTCCTCTTTTGGGGTCAGAACTGCAATGGCTTTGCTGGTGCACAGGTGTGGCATCAGCATAAAGCGTTGCATTTCAAAATATTGTATTTCGCCATATATGGTGAGACCATCTTTCAGGTGCTTCTCCAAAATGGCACGTTTTACCATAGTAGGTAAAAAGTCAAACGTGAGGAAAATTTGGTTGGATTCTGTCCATCTGGTGCATTTGGTTTCGATGACCTGTTGCCCTTTGGGGAGGTCAATCACTATGCGCACTGCAGCAGCTTTGTCTTCTGCCTCCTTGTTTTAATGAGGTACAGCCAACCACTTGACATGGAGTGAGGTGCGACGTACACTGCAGTTGGGAAAAAAGTGTGCACATCCTCACAAAATTACCCATAGAGCTGTTTGTTGGATGTCCAGAAACACACGGACTCCGTATTCCACCAACAAGAGTGGTTAGGAGTGCGGCGTGTTAATGTACTGGTTGCATCACGGTTGCTAAGCGAGGATTTCCAGGGAAATAGTGACCACCAGGTTTTTATTTTTTTTCTATTCCGCCAGTTTCTCCGGGGCGTTTTCAAACGTTTGAGGCCACAGGCCTACCACCTGCTCCTCTTACCTTACTTGCCCAACTGCTCCCTGACATGGGCGCAGATTAATCTCCTCTGTGAGATTATCAAACTAGAATCATACTTTAATTGAATAAGTTGCAAAAGTGATTGCATCAAAAGAGAAAAGTTTTTTGAGTTGCATCAATTATTAAAGGCTAGACTATTGAAACCCTCCAACGCTCTTTAGGCTACCCGTTACTCTTAATTAAATAAAAAAGAAGGTTCCTACCAAGTGATTAAGGATTATTGTAGACTAAATGCTATTACTCAAAGAGATTGTTATCCCTTACTCAGATCATGATTCCATTAGGCTGTTGGCTGGATCAACTTATTTTTCAGCTATTGACCTAGCAAGTGGATACTGGCAAATTGAGCTATCACCAGAAGACCATGCCAAGTGTGCCCTGATAATGAGTGAAGGTTTTTTTTTTGAACCAAACCATATGTCCCAAGGATTAAGCAATGCCCCAGAATCTTTCCTAAGGACAATGGAAAGTATGTTACAGGACCTAAAGCCTACTTGTGTTCTGGTATATCTTGACAATATTACCATGTTTTCCAAATCATTTAATGAACATTTGGACCATCTAAAAGAAGTTTTCAGACGAATTTGGAGATCTACCTTAAATCTCAAATCCTCAAAATGTTTATTCTTCCATAATAAGATGGAATTTTTAGGACATCAGGTCTCAGCTAAAGGGATTCAACCCCTCTTGGAAAAAATTCAAGCCACCCACCAAATGCATCCTCCAAACTCTTTGCTGCATATTCAAGTCTTTCTCAACATGGTTGAGTATTACCAGCACTCATACTCAAATTTGCTGATATGGAGAAGCCTTAGTTCACCTGTTGCAAAAAAAGTGCCCTCTGAGTGGGGTTCAGCTCAGGAACAGTCGTTTAATTCTCTGTGAAATGCCTTGACCAAGGCACCTGTTTTAATTCATCCTCAATTTGACAAGCCTTTCTTTTTACGCACAGAATTAAGCAATGTTGCTATTGGGCTCTCATGTCTCAGTGTGATGAAAAGAAGAATGATCATCCAGTCGCTTTCTATAGCAAAACCTTGTCCAAAGCTGAATGGAATTACAGTGTCACTGATTTGAAGTCTTTGGCTTTAATTCTAGCAATCAAGCACTTCCATCCCTTCTTATATGGCAATCATTTTAGTGTTATTACCAACCATTCTTATTTAAGATGGTTGCAGAACATGAAAGATACTGATGGGAGATTGGCCTGCGGGCTTTAAGGTTTCAAAATTATGATTTTTCTATTGTTCATTATTTGGTGCTCACCAGCAAAATGCTGATGGTCTGTCCCAATTGCTTATTCTGAATTTGAAACTAGAAAAAGAAGAACGCCTATATAGTCTCATTGGATGACCTGAGTTATGGGATCAATAAACTGAAGAGGATTGAGCCTTTCTAAAATCCATTACCAAAGATACCATAATTTTGGGACAGAGCATTTTATAAGAAATTTAAATCCAAGTATTTGCCCTTTTTGCACCCAATCTCTAGATTCTTCGCTGTAATGGAAGGTCACAAATAAGTTGGTCATAGTGGTAGAAGATGACTCAATAAAGGTTGAAAACTTGATACTATTGGAACAACATGACTGAATTCTTATGAGAGACCCTTAATCATGTCTTATTTGTAAAAGCCATGGAACTACCAACCCTAGTTATCAACTTCAAGTTATTCCCCCAACAAAGCATTTGAGGTGGTCAGCATTGCTTTTGTAGGTCCTTTTCCTTAGGGATCGCATGGACATCAGTATATCATTATGTCCATCGACCCATTTAACTAAATGGGTTGAGGCCATTTCCATTGCCACCTTAACAGCTAAGACTATGGCGCTACTTAGCCATACCACTATCATTTTTCAACTTGAGTGTCCCAAGCTCTTTATTTCAGATAATGGGTAAAACTTCACCTCAAAACTTATACAGAAGCTATTTAATTTATTTAGCACTGCTCAACAATTTGTTGTTCTGTACAATCCATATACAAATGGGGCCATTGAATAGGCCAATGGAACGCTATTCTTGATTCTAAGGAAGAAGGCCTCCACTGACCAACTCGGTGTTATGTATTTACTTATTGTTTTGTTTGCCTATTGGATAAGCTATCATTGCATTGTCAATATGTCGCATTCTAAGTGCATATATGGGAGGGACCTTTAAGTCCCTTCTAGTGTTCATGCAATACTTGAGGAAAGAATCCCAGAAATCTCTTATTTAATTTGAGTAGTTTGGCCAATGAGATTATTCATCTTCAAGCTCAAGTAATGAAATCAATTGAAGCAACCACTTAAAAGGAGACTCAAAGAAATAATCAACATAAACCTGCCTTACTTGAATACCAAATTGGGGATTAAGTTATATACTATTAAAATCAGTCTGGTGGGCGAACTGAGAAATAAAGATCTAACTAGCCTGTTCACTATTTAGTTATATTTTGAATGGGACTAGAGTATTTGATAGTTAATGTTGATATGGATATAGTGATAAATTGTATTTAAACCAGGTTTTTGAGAATCCAGCCTCC
The DNA here is from genome assembly GCA_022478985.1 of Massospora cicadina. NCBI lineage: Eukaryota > Fungi > Entomophthoromycota > Entomophthoromycetes > Entomophthorales > Entomophthoraceae > Massospora > Massospora cicadina. Next base: position 9,705 of record JAKSZP010009672.1, read on the forward strand.
TCTGAGATCAAATTTTGAGGGGGAAGTGTCAGTATTTTTCTAAATTCTCTTGTCTCCAAAAATTCTACTCCTTTGATTCCCCCAGACTCATTTGGAAGTAGAGCGTATATATTTGATCTATCAAGATTTATATTAATGATTAATCTCACCTAAACAATTGATTGAAGATTCGATCACAGAGAATAATTAGCTCTGATAAATTACAAGCTGCTTTGAAGCCTATAAATACCACATCCTTCCAAAAATAAAAAATAGGTCAATTTATATCCTAATTTTACTATAAATTTATAGCTTTTTTGGAGAATCCAATCACTGTAACTTTTAAAAACTTCCCCATTGTAAGTGTAATCTAAACCTTCCAGACCCACTGAGGATATTTGCTTTCTCATAAAAGTGATTGGCAAACGCACTCACCATCTTGTCCTTCTTAAACTAAGTTTCCATGAATTATTGCTTTTGGGCTGACATCATATCTGGACTACCAAATCTTTTCAGAATCTCTTCCTTTGACTCCTTATAGCTCCAGTTTTTCCAGGAAAACAAGGGAAACTAGATTTGATATGAAGTATCGAGGTAATCTATGACAGTAATAACATTTTTCCATTCACTATAGCCATACATCGTCATCTCAAATAAATGGAAGAAGGCGGTCATATTATCTCAATGGAAAACTGGCAACTTCAGAGTGCTATTAAAATTATCAATAATACTTGGGGCAGTTTTTCTAATTGAAATTTGAGTGGACACTGAGGTTGTTTCAGTGTAACTTCAGGAAGTGCCAAAGTCATTGGGGCATTTCCCAAACAGATAAGGTTGTGCTGTCAGCACAACTTTCTACTTCAACAGATGCTGACTCATCCTCTAATAAATTCTCCTCAAAGTACTCATCTTGTGAGCAAGTACGTTAAGAATCTTCAAAGTCATCTACTCATCTAGGGACCTTTTCCTCCCAAGTTAAGCGTTTATCAATAATTTTCCCCAAGATACATTTTTCTTTCTCGTTGCAATCACTATTGCAACCTATTCAATTCAAGACTGAATCTAGTTTGATAATCTCACAGAGGGGATTAGTCTGCGCCCATGTCAGGGAGCAGTTGGGCAAGCAAGGTAAGAGGAGCAGGTGGAAGGCCTGCGGCCTCCAACGTTTGAAAACGCCCAGGAGAATCTGGCGGAATTGACAAAGATCTTAAAAAACCGGCGGTCACGATTTGCTCAGAGATACTCACATGGCAAGCACGATGCAACCAGTACATCAACACGCCACACTCCCAACCACTTTTGTCAGTGGAATTTGGAGTCCGCGTGTTTCTGGACATCCAAAAAACGGCCTTATGTAAAATATTTTGTGAGAATGTACACAAAATTTTCCCAACCGCGGTGTACGTTGCACCTCACTCCATGTCAGGCGGTTGGCTGGACCTAAGTTTTAAGAGCAAAAAAGCAGCAGATGAGGATGCAGCAGTGCGCGTAGTGGTCGACCTCCCCGAAGGGCAATGGGTCATCAAAACCAAATGCACCAGATGGACAAAATCAAACCAAATTTTCCTCACGTTTGACTTTTTGCCTACTACAGTAAAACGTGAAATTTTGGAACAACACCTGAAAGATGGTCTCGCCGTATATGGCGAAATACAATCTTTCAAAATGCAATGCTTCACGCTGATGCCACACCTGTGCACCGGCAAAGCCATTGCAGTTCTGACCCCAACTGAGGAGATCGCGAAGGACCTAACCCAGATCCCGCACTCCACGTTTATTAATATCGCAGGGCATACCACCCACCCATTTTGGGTGACCGTGGACAGCGCGCCCCCCATTTGCACCCACTGTGACGCGTTCAGCCACAAGGCGCACGCGTGCCCCATCAAGGAGGGCATCACATTCCAAGAGCACCCCTTGGCGGCCATGGCCAATGGAGAGGCGCACTATGAACCAACCGCAAGCACCAAGGAGGCTTTCCCATGGGGAGCACAAGGCTGCTACCTATTGGTAAAGCCTATCTCCCCACAGGAGCAGAAGAAGGCCAAGCAGGCTTGTAGGGCCACGGCCAAGGAAGCGGCCAAGGCCACCACCACTATCCCACACTCACAACGCCAGGAGGACATGGAGACCTTCGCGGCAGAAGCAACTCGGGAATCCATCATCCAATCAGATTGGGAGGCCCATGCTGAGCGGGCCACTCAATCTGAGGATCAAATGGGAGATTTGATCTCACCCAATCGTTGCACCCAAGCTCCAGTCAAAACTGACTTGGGACCTATCCCAACTGAGAAAATTTTTTTGACCCACTCAACGGTGCACCAAACTCATCCGCACCGCAAAAAATTTGTCTGACGTCGGGAAAACAAAAAGTGAAGGCCAAAGCCAACGCGAATCTTTCTGCAAAATCAACAAAAACTCCAATAGCGTTGCTGCTAACACCCGCACTGCCATGAAGGCCCATGGGGATCTAGAGGAGGCTAGTAGGCCTAGGTGCCCACCCCCTCGCACCTAAGGTGCAATGGGAGAAACCTTCACTCTAGGGATGTTGAATATCGCTGGACTAAAGGCCTTCCCATCCCGGGCTAGGAAACTGAGTGTTTTACACACAATTTACCCGTGGATATCCTGACCATCCAGGAGTCCCACTGTCCATGAGGTTCCGAGGAAGCTTGGAAAACAATGCTCCTCCTATCCCTATCCTTTTGGTCAAAGCACTGTGGGGTGCTAAATTGGAAAAATAATTTTTTCAAATTAAAATCCTCAGAAACATTCCTAAATGGCCGAGTGCTCATTGTTACCTTCTCGTGGGCTGATGTAGTGCACGCAATTATCAACATCTATGCCCCAAACGGTGCACACAAGCGTCAGAAATTTTTCTCATTGGTCAAATCCCTCCTGCTACGCCCTGATTCTTTCCTAGTCGGTGACATGAACTGTTGTCTAACCTCACCAATGGACTGGTGGCCTCCCTCACCCCACGCCCCACAGGGTCATGTAGAACTACGCGTTCTAAAGGCCACCCTTGGGTTAATGGATGCGCTGCTGCGACACGCCCCACTGCTCAAAAACATTATGCATCCCCATGTCCACAATGGCCAATTAAGGTCCATGACCCGCATCAACCTTATTCTAACACCAGCAAAATTCCAACCCCACATCTCCTACTTCAAAACAACAAAAATGGAATTCTCTGACCACCGACTGGTTTTGATAACTTACCACCTACCTGTCACAGTTGCTAAGGCCCCACATTGGTGCAAAATCTGCCCCACTGAGCTCGCGTCATCAGGATTTTCCACGTGGGTGGAAGAGGCAACTTTGGCAAAATTGTTTGTTGCACCATTTTGCGTGGACCCTATTTCCACATGGGCAACTTTCAAAGAGGACGCCATCCGCCACTCTCACCATCTCTCCTCCAGATGCTCATGAGCCACATCGGCGGTTATCTCGCGCACTCTGGCAGAATTGGCACACTTGGAGTCCAACATTTCAGCTACAGGATACAGCCCAGAATGGGGCCAGAAGTGGGTGGAGGCAGCCGCCCACCTTAACGCACTTGAAAGGCAACACAAGCATCGGGTTTTTGTCCAATACAGGGCCACACGCATCACTAAAGGTGACAAGTGCACCACATATTTCTTCAAAAAATCTTTTGTACCATGCCAGAGCGTGGCCTGCACACAGGTGCGAAGATCGGATAATTCCATTGTGGAAACACCGGCTGAAGTGGCAATCGAAATGCAAAATATTACTCTAAGTTATACTGAGCTGAACCAATTCAGCCAGCTGAAGTGGTGGAATTTCTTGACTGAGCTCATATCCGCACCATTTTCCGATACCCAGAAAAATGAATTTGATTACTCCAAACGAATTATGGACAGCCATTTGTGGTGCGCCAAACTGAAAATGCCCAGGCCCAGATGGCATTCCATATGAGTTCTATAAAAAATATTTCAAATATATACCCCCATTGCTGCTCGCCTCACATAACCAAAGCCTGTTGGAAACGCGCCTCCTACCAGGAGGACATGAGGCCTTTACTGTCACACTCTTCAAGAAAGGGGATAAGCTTGACTTAGCCAACTGGCACCCCATTTCTCTAACAAACACAGACACCAAAATTTCAACAAATTTATGGCTAACTGTTTAGGGACTGTAGCATCTGCCACCATCTCCCCAGAACAATTTGGTTTCATCCCCAGAAGGTCGATTTGGGATAACGTGCACTCCGTAGCTAATGCATGTCAGTCCACAGCCTCTGGGGCACTGTTATTCTTGGACCAACAAAAGGCCTATGATAGAGTAAACTGGGAATACCTAAGGGACTGCCTCCTTCTGTTCCGCCTACCCCCCCACTCCATCAACTGGGTGATGCTGCTCACGGAATCTGCAACAATGGCAGTGTGTGGCCAGGCTTCCTAACGGAAGTAGTCCGCCCTCAAGGGGCCTGCGACAAGGGGACCCCTCAGCCCACTCTTCTTATACAACTTCAGCCTTGACCCACTACTGCGAAATGTGAATGCCCAACTCACTGGGGTCCATGTGCCAGGCCAAGCCCCAGTCAAAATATTGGCATTTGAAGATGACTGCGTGGTGGGGGTGTCTAATAATAAAGATGCACGCGCACTTGAAGCCCTCATCCAGGAATATTCCCAGGTAAGCAACGCGGCACTGTACGCCTCCAAAACTGAAATCATCCTCCTTGGTCGGTTTCAGAACTGCTGGGCCCCAGCAATTAGTTCCCAATCTGGCCCATCTGCTCGCCCACGTCCACGCCTTACTAACTCAACACACACCGCTCCACTGGTGCTCCTCTTTATGACACGTCCTACCATAGGACCAGTGTGCCATCTGGGCGTGTGGATGTAGGCAGGCGGATACGCGTCAGAAGTAATGGAGTGCCGTATGCTGGACAACGTGATGAAGCGAATCGCCTCTCTCGAGCCCACCCTACTACCCTCACTGGCAGGGTTGTTCTAGCCAACTCTATGCTCCTATCCAAAGTCTGGTCTGGAGCCCACGCCATCCTCTTCTCCCCAAGCTTCTTCAAATCACTATATGCCTTGATGCAAGGATGGCTTTGGTCAGGCCGCCCTCCACCAGTATGGCTAGAGGTCATGTTTTGCCCTCATCATCAAGGTGGCATAGGCCTGCTTGACTTCAAAGCCCATGCTGCCAAGATCCTGGGTACCTGGATCGCGGCCGTCACCGCTCCTACACTCCCATCCCAACACGAGTCCCACGCGGCCCACTCCAACATCTCCTGAGCCTTGGGCCTCAATAATCCATCAAACCCCCACTCCCCGATGAAATACCTCGCATCACACACATTGGCCACAGGTCCTCACGGGACTAAAACCCACTACAAACTAATCTTACTCTCCATGCGAAGCGCAGAGTGGAGAATTCATATCAGCGGACATACAACCCAAAGAGGCCGCCCCTCTCCTCAGTTCACACAAGAGGTACAGGGGCTACCCATCCATGATGGAGTGATCCCCACATGACCACATGTCCTATCCAGGGTGGACTACCTGGACATTATGGACATCCCTTATTCCATTAAAACCCAAAAAACTATCTGGAAATACGCACACCATCCTCTGTTGCAGCCTCAAGTCCGCTCCCATGTGTGGCGCTGCCTGAGGCGGGTGTATCTTACAGCTGAGCGCTCTAACGCTTTACACTCATTCTGTGTCGTGTGTGGCCAGTATGGAACGCTGTTCCACCGCCTGGAGAAGTGCTCACCTCTAAATTGATATGGCGCGAAGTTCAACGTCTGCTGGGCCAGGATCAAACGCATCCCTTCAGTCTGTCAAGAGATATGTTTGCTCTATCAATGGCCTCCCCCCTTCCACCCTCCCTCCGTTCTCTGGTGGTTGCAATCGCCATGTGGACTATCCACACGATTGTCTTGGTTGCCATCGCTGGATCTATCCCCACCCTCCCTGAAGCTGTCCACAGATTCTGGTCTCATTTGTTGGACCACTTTCAAGCATGGATGTTTGGATACCTCCCACCGCATCACCGACAGCTGGTCTCCTCCTGGTTCCCAGTCTGGTTCATCAAATCAGACCCCTTCCTCTACACGTGCTCAATAGTGGCTACGGCCCCTTCACACGTTCCCTCCCCCTTCCCATAAGTGGCGTTCCCGCTGGCAACAAGAGATAGCATCGCTTCTCTGGGGTGCCTCCCCTGGTACTAAGTTTGTCTTTCCTGAGTCATATTCGGAATTGTCCGTCCCATGGTCAGCCTTCCCCACAATAAAATTAAAAAATAATTTTCCCCAAGATGATAATTTTTATCAATTTCACCTTAAAAGTTGCTCTTAAGGTTTTGATTTCCTTCTGCTGCAGGACTCTCAATTTTGGGGTATTGAATAGATGTTATTATAGTCCTTAATTCAATTATAGACATTTTTTCATCAAATTTAATGACTTAAAGCTTCAAGGAATCCAGTTCAGATTATATCACCGATTCTAACGCATTTGTATTAAAAAATTTCTATCATTTACAAAGCTTGTCAATTTTGGCTCTTGTTTCCTCACTGAATCCTTCAAATTTTCGCTCCATATCTTTAGTTTATTCTTAATTTCCCATCTTGCTTTAATTGAATCAAGTATGACTGAGTGAGTTTCAGTGTTGGCAGCGATTATGGCACAGCTGCTCCCTGAGCTCAAATCAAATCAGCAATACTGATTCAGCTAATTATAAGTTTTTGTCCAAGTCATGCTTCCATTGGTGTTAACCCAAACTAGTTGATAATCTCTTTGACAAACCACCAAAGTTTGGTATTTAGCTCAGCCACCAAATTCTTAAAATTGGTTGTTTGATTACTGAACACACTGTGATGTAGAGTCTAAGCTAGCTTGAATCTGCTGAAAGCTAATGGTTAATTGTTGCATTAAAACCTGCTGTTGTAATATGTTGTGTCATAAGTACTCATCTAGATTGGTGATCACTGCCGTCAATTGACTTAGATAGCTCTCATGTAATGGGTAGTAGGCTGCACATACTTGATAACATGATCACCAATGTTACCAATGCTTCACAAAGAATTCGCTAAGGTTATATTTCATATTGAAAGTTTTCAAAGTGTCATCCTTGCTCTTTCTAATTGGTTTGTGTGGTGGAATATTTAAAAGAATCAATCAAGAGTAGCGGTTGGTAGAATTTGAAATCTTCTCATAAGGATATTAATAATACCAACTATAATACCATCTCAATTCACTCACTTTTGGTCAAAAATAGTTTGAAATTTAATAAAACAGCTTCACTTGTTATCTCTCTATTCAAGTTTCCTATGTCATTGCATTCAATGCCCTCTGACCTTATGTGAGGCAGTGGTGCTCAACCTTTTAATGTATTTCAGCCATCGTTGAAATTTGCTTAGCTGAATTGTCTAGCCCTCTAAAATCTTCATCATGCTATGTCCTGCCTAAAGACTTAGCCTTACATCTCTCCTGAACCCAAGTGGTGCCACGTTGCCGCCTTGTGCTCCCCTGGAGCAAAATATTATTTTTCCTATGGGTTGAATATAGAAAAATTGTTCTCCTATTCAGAAAAAGAAAATTTTGATTAGCTCAGGCTGTTATGAAGACTTCAGGCTTCATCAACATCTACTCATTCAAGGAAATAAGGTTCTTGGCTTCTCAAGTGAAGCTGATGCTTCAGAAGCAGCTACCATCTCCTTGATGTTTCAAAGCATCTCCCTCTCAACTACTAGTACATGGTTGCCCACTGATAACACTTTTATGGTTCAATTTTCAGACCTCCCTACGCACCTACCGCCCAAAATATTAGTTAAAGAAATTATTGCTGGTATATCAAATTATGGTTCTGATCTCATGTTACAATTTGTGGTTCATTAATGGAGTCACTCGCCTCACTGGCTCCCATGACTTCAGGAGATTTCATCCAATATTAACAAAAACTAGCCCTCTCAATCCCCCTTGAACCATTATTTCCTCTGCCCCAAACCATCATTTTTTGGGCTCAAGTGTATGGAGGGTGTACCATCTGCCCTACTTGTTTCAAACTAGGCATTTGAAATGGCGCTGCTAATCCATCTCACAAGCCGCAACGCCCTCGCCTGAATCTTTAAACGATGATCTAATAGCTGATCCAATTACATTTTTAATGGGGCACTTTCTTTCCCCCTCCCCAAAAGTTGTAGCCACAGCATCCACTTAATCAACAAACCAAAAATTACTTCAACGAAGCCTGTTCTATAAACCCAATAATAAGTTATAATGGACTAAAGTAAGTTCTAAACCATCATCCCAGCCAAATGAAACAGATAACCCATATGGAAAACAACCCAAAAAATTAAAAATAAAATCCTTGAGATTATTTGGTTGAGGTTGGTGAATCTGGTGAGCTTATCTCTGAAACTGAATGGGCTGGGCTCCTCCATTCGAAATGTACCTCAATATTTATTATGTGGCCTAATTTTAAAGCGCCATTATGCGCCTCACCCTTATTCACCCCAATCAAATTGACCACGAACTAGTTGAAGAGGCAGTTGCTTTTTAATGTCGCCCAAAACATAAAACAGTTGCAAAATCAGTTACAGTACTGTCTAAAGGCCTGTCACCTCTTATCCTACCTAGTACCATGCTTCTAAAATAAAAAAACCATCTCCAATACTATCAGGCGGCAAATTTAACAGTTCAAAAAGTTGTGGCAGTTGCAAAGTTTGACCAAAATACCGCATTACCCACAACAAACTTGTAACAATTGCCACCCTACCTAAATTACGCCTTGAGGCGGAAAAAGCATTTACAGACTATATTAACACACTCCACAATTGCAAACATTGAGGTGCAAACAAACATTTGTTATCTTGACCACCATTCCCATGATGAAACCACACCATGCTATCAGCTTTTTTTCACTAAATGTCCACAACTTATGAGGAAGAAGAGCTCTCAAACCCCCTTCACCCACCGCCATGGATGGATTGCGTTTTATGCTTCTAACTTAGATGGTTTGTTTATTTAATTTTTGCATCAGTTGAATTGAATCATCTGTCTAGTTTTGACATAATTTTAAGATAGTTTTTATTTTTATCTCATTTAAGCATGGTAATGTCCATCCCCGGCTCAGCTTGCCTTGGTTAAATAAAAGGATATCACTAATAATGGGTAAAATTACTTTGATTTTCTCTGAAGTGGCTCATAGATTTTTACCTCATTCTCATCTTACTCCAATTGTCAATATATGGATATCATGGGGATCCACCAGCATACCCACCTCATGTTGGAAGTTTTCTCTCAGGGTTGATGATAATTCTGCATCATTGTTTCTTTGCTGATCCATATTAGATAGATAATTTGGTTTTACTAATTTTGGTTACTTGACTCAACCCATTAGCAAGTAATCACATGTAAAAACTGTGGGGTTTTCACTGGTACACAGGTTTGCTTAACTCTGAATATGGAAAGATATAAAATTGCTAATTGTATGAAGACAACTAACTTAGTTGAGTTCAGATAAATATGTAGAAAAACCTACTCTGACAGATAGTATCATAAGTGATTTCAGCCTCACTCTGGCAATACCTAATAATTCAAGTAACGTTGGCCTCTCTTTGGCAATATATATGAAAAAATTTATTTGAGGTGGGTTGACTTTGGCTGAAATATACCACACCCAGGTTGTTTTCTAGCCAGTACAGTTTTGAACACAAAACCTGCGCTAGGGGTGGAAGCAGTTGTACCCGCTCAGCTAACCACCCTTATGTTAATATATATGAATTTATGTAACTTTGGCCTCACTATGGCGTTGACACTTAAACAAGGACTCTCTTCAATAAGAAGCAAATAGACTACAAGAAATAAAAAAAACATAAAATATAAGTCTAAGGGTTTTTTAACTATTAAAATAAGGGATATTTATAGGTGAAAGTATAGGAGGACATGTGTTAGGGGTAAATCATGGTAACCACAATGGCCTCAGCATGCTTAGCCAATGAAAAAGAGATATTGGTTCAATTTTTGGAAGACTTAGCTTATTTTCACGAGGATAGCGGATTAAAATCGCCATTTGTATAGCCCACATGTCAGCTACCAAACCCAATGATTTCACTTGAGTAATTGCCAAATTCAAATCAATTCACTCATTTCTACATTTTCAGGCTATAATCTCCAAAAGCTTGTAACCATAATTATCATCAGATACAATCCTCTGAGAAATACTATTAATAATTCACTCAGTTTTTTTTGAAAATTAGATAGCATAAATAAAATTTCTGTTTAAAGCCTGATTAATAAGCTAAAATAAAATATGCAAACAAACACTTTAGATAAAATAGAGCTTAATAAATCCCAAACTGGATGATACGGTCATATAAAATTCCCACAACTGTTCATCATTCCCTTTGTTTTAGAAGGTGGAAGTTTGTGGAGACTTTCTTCATGATTAATGACCTTTTGTAAACCATAACCTGGGTGTGGCCTGGCGGCGACACTTTGACATCTTCACCAATCTTTGGCTCTACTAAGTTTGTAAATTTCTCAGGAGGAGTTACAGTTACCATCCCTTGACTTGATGAAAGCATCTCAAACGTACTAATGAGATGGGGACCCTCCACCAAGGTAGCTCAAACTCAATTCTTCTGACCACTACTATTGCTCCCACAAAAATCCAACCTGAGTGTTTCAGGAGCTACATGGATATATATGATTCTTCTTTATCGCCCACCATCTTAGCATATCAAGTTTGCATTTGAGTTTAAGATAACCATTGTTCTCGTCAAGATATCCTCTTTCATCTACCGCTTATCCTAAAGGAGGAGCCTTGGATGTTTGAGGTAAACTATGACCTCCATGGGCAGAATCTCAAAAATCTTCTCCCTTATGGCCCCTTTTTCTACTTTTGGAAATATAAGATGGCTCTTTTCACCTCTGTGTTTACTAAGCTATCTAAAAAGCTTTAAAGTACTTGAATTCCATCCGCGCCCTTTTTAGCGACAAATTTCTCATTAAATAGAGAGAAGGACAAAGTTGTTCAGCACGCTGGATTGCCTTAAGCCTTCAACCAGATTCATATAAATGAAGGCCAAGAATGGTTGACCAATTTCAGCACCCCTAAAAACATCTATAATTTTTGGCTCTTGCCTGCTTGTTTGAAGAACGCTCCAGCCTGTTAGCAAAGGTTCATCGATGCTGTCCTAGAGGACATTGTAGGATCTTGTTTAATAGCCTACATGGATTATATACTGTTATTATCACTTATTATGAGTCCAGTGCCCGCCACCTAGTAGCAGTCATTTAGTGGACTAGCACATGCATTTATTACTATTAAAACCAGAGAGTTTGATTTCTTTTGACCAAAATAGAGTCTTTAGAAAACGTTAACTTCTCCCAGTAAACATGATTGCCCTGATTAGGAAGCAGCCATCCACAATTGGGCTACTTCTTCACCTTCCACAGAGATACACTCCATCCTTAGGAAAGTAACTTTATCTTTAAGCTCACACCTCAAAATTCTGAAGTCATTTCTATTCTACAAAACTATTTTAGAAAAAGTTTCAAGCTGAACCATGAATGCAACGCTGCGTTAAATGCCAATAATTGAAACTTTTATCTGCTCCTGTGCTAGAACATGCAGACCTCAGCCAAAAAAATTTACTTTTGCAACTGATGCTTTTAATTTTGCAGTGGGATTCTCTTTTGCAGGAAGTGGAAGACATAGTGGAGATTTCGTTGCTTATTATTCTAAGATAACCCTGGTTCATCATAGCTACACCAACTACAATATGAAACTATTTGCTGTTGTGAGGGTGGTACTGCTATGGCGCTATCATCTGAATAGCTATAGGTGGCCCTCTACTTTCCTAAGGTCTACAAGACTTTGATGTACCACCTCACCCCCAGAAGCAGGCCCCTCGCAAGTACAGTTGGTTAATCCCTTTGGTGTTCAACTTCCAATATGACTTCATTAAGTTACCCAGAACCAGTTTCCAGATGCCTTATTATAGAACCCTGCTTTTGACCCAAATCCTCACTAGTAAAGCCCATAATGCCCTGGTATTGATTAGGCAAGAAAAAGTGTAGGAGATCTACTTGCCAACACCCCCACTTTGCATATGACGGAGCCATTAGAAGGAAAGAATGACACCAATGCACATACTAGATTGTCTCATTCTTTGTTTGGAGGCTAAGTTAATATCAAGCCTGACAGCTCAAGGAATGGCGAACCTCAGACAAGGTGATGCAAATTTTACATCCACTACAATAGGGACTCCATTAGTTTACAAGACAACATTATTAAGACTCCTGTCCCTTACTGTTTCACTTTCATTTGCCACCTTTTAATATAGTCTATTTGAACTTTCCAATACAGAAGACCAAAAACTTCACCTTGAGAAGTTTAACCCCATAGAGCCACACAGAAATTTTTACATTCATATAAGTAATTTTGAGCCCTGTCTTCTCATTTCACTTGGATTAATCCCCATAAGTCCCTCCTTTTGTCCGCCAACTGGGAAAGTTCACGCGGGGATTACTTATAGATCAAGTTATTGGGTTGGTAGCACCATTAAAACCCTATATTAATTCACCCAAATTATAACTTTGGGGATCTTCAGTTTCACCTCTTCATGTTTATCTAATCTCTTTTCACTTCTAGCTTGGAAAGTTAGGTAAAAGAATGATCCTTTTAAGATGAAGATAAACTATTTATACTAAACATTTCATGGCATTTAACTTGCAGCCTATTACTGTCATTGTTATTCATTGCTGACGTCTTTTAATTATCAGCACTCTCACTGTCAACTTCACGTTCTTAAAAATTCATATAATTAACAACCAATATTACTCAATCCAACCTCAAAATCAATTGTTTGTTCAATTAAATATATATTCAATTTTTAAATCATCTTCAAATATTTTCAGCCTTAGTCACTGGTAAATCTGAACTTCATTCAGCAGAATGTTTATCTCATGCTCAAGTCTTAAATTCATAAGCATCAATGCCAGTAACTTGATCATCCTCAGCATAAGTCACCTGTTAATCCTAGATAATACATGATGGGAGCTAGGTAGGGTAAGCTGGGCATTCACACGGTGTGACCGAGGAATGCTCATGGAAATATGGGAGAGTAGCCAAAATTAGAACCCAGAGAGGCACTTAGAAGGGTTCTGTAGTAGCCTGGATGAGATGTGGGATATAAGATAATAGCTGTAAACCAGGCTGTTATTTCAGGTGCTTCCACTCTCTTTTAGGGAATAAGGGAAGGAAAGGAGAGGCAAGGGTCAGGCGTATTGTAGGTCATACTACTTCAATATGAGGTGGGGCACTTCAAAAGCAGGTCTTACAACAAGGGTGGGGCAACTCTGATTTGCTGGCTTTAGCTCACCTGTCTATAATAATTTCTACCGTTTTCTAAGTTGTCCTGAAAACTGGTAACAGCCAGTGCTTTATTTGAGCTTACACTCATGCAGAAAAAGGCGAGAGCACTCATGTACCAATTTGACAGGCTGACCTAAAAGGGCTGCGATGATATTACCACAAAAAGGGCCCAGAGAGCAAACTTGTTCACAAAAACAAACCGGAGAGAACAGCTATATTAACAAATCAACAGCGAGGGTGGCCCCTGCTTTACAGAAGTCTTTAGTCTCCTTTGTGGTGGTGGCTGCTAATGGATTTTATGTCAGAACAAAGCTTTTTAAAGTGGAGAACTATGGCCCCGCCAAGTTACTGACAACGAGCATGGTGGAGAGCCTCAATAAGGTTCATGCCGTGGAAGTGAATAAGGGTGATCTTAGGAGAAGTTCATGGTCAAGGTGATTGAGTTTTGTGGGTTCCCACCACTCCAATATATGCCCTTAGCTCTTAAGTTGGAATTTATGTCCTTCCAGTCTAAGCTTCAAAAGGAACATGATTTTGGCTGCCATTTTGAGCATGAAGAATGAGGAGGCTGTATGTCTTGATATTGGCATCAAGATTTTAGATTCATTCTGAGGGAATTAAAACCATTATCACTAGAGGGCCATGATGCTCATCTGAAAGGCTTTAGCAAATTGATATCCTTTAATGAGAACAAGCTGGTAAAGAATTTGAATTAGAAAGATAGTAGCGCAAAAAGTTAACCGTGGGATCTGGGGACTGGGTTTTAAAGGTTAGATTATCGAACTAATTCTGGGACCTGGTTCGTGAGTCACTGTGAGGGACCTGAAGTCCAAGTGAAACCACTGGACAGGTGCTTCTTGTGTGGTGCAAAGGGGCATGTCAGATCCAAATGTCCTCATGTTTAACATTCTGCAGTTTGGCCAAGCCTAATGGGCCTAATGAGAGGGTGCCAGCAATGGTGCCCTCAAAGAAAGATACTTGGCTCTCCTGAAAGCGTTGCAGAAGCTGAATGAGGTACTAATAGGTGCCAAGAAGGTCAACAAGGAGTTGAAGTGGACCCAGAAGGCTTAGAAGCCATTAGCTCCAAATTGAGATAAGTGGCACTTTGTCCCAATCTGCAAAGGACATTTTGGAAATGGCTGCTTTCCAAAGGGATGGGGTTAACCCCATCACCTGATTGCATAAGAGATGGGCGACCATTAGGGATGTGGGTGTGACAGAGCGCATGAGGGCGTAGGGGAAGAGGCAGAGGTGAGAAAGGTGTTGCTTGCTAGCAATAATGGGCCAATGCCTTCTAATTCCATGCCTCCAACCAAAAGGGAGGGGTCTATGAAGGACTCTGCCATTGGCAATAGTACAGATGCTGCTGTGACCGAGCAGCCACCAACCCTTGCCCAAACTAGTACCAGAAAGGGAAGGAAGAAACTTGTTCCCACTAAACCATCTGATGTGGAAGAGGATGGGGACCCCTCAGATCATGACACCAAAAGCCTCTTCAGTTTTGAACCTATGGCGATCAGGGTTAAATTTGATAATGCACAGGGTCTGTATGGACTCAAGCATTGACAGTGGGTAAAAATCAAAATGCACCAAAATGTGAAAGATATAGGAACCTCACTGAGACTAAGTCCAAACCTGTGGTGGAAGAGGACTGGGATTACTGGTTTCCACTGATGCAATTATTTTACTCTCACTTGGTGGATCAACCAAACTTTGGACTACCCTTAGGAGGAGAAAAGAGGGGAGTGGAGAAACCAAAGAGGAGTATTTTGGTCTGGTGGGAGATAAGTTTAAGTTGATGGTTAAAAGGATAATTGTTCCTCGAAGAGCTGTGGAAATAATGTCACTTATTGGAGAGTAATCAATTTTTTTATTAGCATCTATGCACCCACGCTGGGTCTTAAGAGAAAAGCCTTCTTCCGGAAGATCAGCCTGAGGATCCAGTAGGACGGCATTATGGGGCCAACAGTGCTGGTGGAGACATGAACTGTGTCTGATTTAGGGATGATAGGGTTGGGGCTTCAGGAAACTGGAGTTCCTATCATGGAGCCCACTTCTTGGTCAGTTTAATTATATCCTTAGCCTACTGGATGTGTGGAAAGCTTGCCGCGGTGAGGAGGGGGAGACTAAGTGGACTCACGTTCAGGGGGATATTATCTCCCACATTGACCTTGTGTCAGTGCCCCAGCCTCTTCAGAGTCGCTGCAAGTTGATCCTTCAGAAGCATGATCCAGGTGCTTCAGACCACAGGCCCGTTTTTGCAGATCAGTGACCCTTTGGTTGCTTCTACGGAGAAAGGGATCTGGATACTGAACCCTGAAATCGGGAAATGGAGTCCACTTCAAGATATCATGAGGAAGAAGGTGAGGCGCTGGAGAAGCCAGATTGTATGGAGGGAAGATGCGCCATTTAATGGTTGCAGAGGAAGTCTGATCTCAATATGGCTTGTAAAATCTTTAAGAGGCAGCTAGGGGCCATTCATTCAAGGTATAAAACCTTGAAGTGGAGCTTCAATAGTACCTGAAAGCAGGTTGCTATCAGGTCCTTTGCCTACATGGCTAAGACTGAACTGTATGTGATATTAATGGGAGCATTCATGGTGGATCGCCTCAAACAAAGGAATTCTAGGTGGGATGAGGATTCTAACAGCAATGTGGCTCTTCTCCGCAAGGCAGAAGGGGCATTCAGACCCTCAGAAATTATCTTGTCACTTGGTGATGAGGGAGTTGATTTGAAGGATGCAGCTCGCATGGCTGAGGTGGCCTAATCCTGCTTTGAGAACCTTTATGGCATATCTGAGAATGACCTAGAGGCATACAAAGTACTCACTAGCGGACTGAGGGTACTGCCAAAGGAGACTCAGATGCAACTATGTATCCGGTTCTGCAAGTCATATGTGTCAGACGCCATCTTCATAGGCAAGAATGGTAGGGCTCCCAGGGAAGATGTGTTGAACTTGGAGCTCTACAAGTTATTTCAGGCAGAATTGTATGAGATACTTGCTGATCTTTACAATCAACTACTAGCCTCTGGTACAATTGAGTCTGTGTTTTCAAAAGGCGTGGTGGTGTTGTATAAATAGGGCGATCCCTAACTCATGGAGAACTATCGGCCTTTGATTCTGATTAACGTTGATATAAGCTCTTAATGAATATCCTAATCAATTGACTAAAGGGTGTTGTGGCGGACGTTGTTAGGAAAGAGCAGAATAAGATTAGCAAGGACTCTTTATTACTGACGATTTGATGCTATTTACCTGATAGAAGAGTGGGTAAGTAAACAGTATGATCAGAGTTAGTGGCCACAGTTGCTTGATAAAGAGAAGGCATATGATCTGGTAGATCATGAGTTTTTTTTGGAAGTGTTAATTAGGGTTGGAATCAAGGGGCAATTGTTGAGACTGCTTATAGCAATTTATGAGTAAGCCTAATTGGTTGTTAAAACAATGATGTTCTCTTCCACGCTTTTAAGGTGTATAGGTGCGTGCGTCAGGGAGACATTCTATCTTCCTCATTGTATGTTCTTGCAATAGAGACCAATTCAGAGCCTCTCAGAACTTTATACTGGAGGAAACTTACCATTAATGGTGAGGCGTACTATCATTCACTCTTTGCAGATATATGTGTATTTATGTTTCATCAGATGAGGAAAAGAGGACGGCGATGAACATACTGAAGATGTATTAGAATGCTAGCAACGCGAAGGTCAATTTATCAAGATCCAAGTCTGATTCAGCAAAAACGGTGAAGTTATATGTGGCATCAAAGAGCTCTATCCCCTGGATGGCAGCAGGGGTGAATGTTATGTACCTTGGGCGACCCATCAATGGGGGGCGTCACTCATGAAATTTGGTTTAAACTTGAAGCAGCTCTTAGTTAAAAAGCTTGTATGTGGAAATAGCTCAACTTATCTTATCGAGGCAGGGCCTTGGTCATGAACAATTTAATTTTTTCAGACTATGGTACATTGCTAGATTTGTTCCTCCAGATTCTTCTTCCATAAGAAGAATACAGATTTCAAACATCCAGTTCAAATGAGAGGGCATAAATCTAAAACTAGTTTCTCTAACTAGTGTCATTAGATGAAGAAGGGGCATTGGTCTGATTAACTCTGGGAGTATGTTCAAAGCATTACAGCTGAAGTGGATCACACCAGTCGCTTTGGAGGGAAAATCCATTTGTTGGGTTCAAACATTAGAGGACTATATTTCTAAGGCTGGCAAAGACAGTTCAAACAAGGATCTTGATGTCAGCTGGGGCATGAATCAAGGTTCCATATAAAGCGCAGGGGACCTACTGGCTATTTGAAGGATTACTTTAGAGCTTGGGCAGGCAACAAGGGTAGATTGGATAGTGGATAGTGGACCATCGAAAGGATCTAGGCGTTTTCCCTTTGGGGAGGAGCTTGAGGACTGGAGATGGAACCTCGTCTGCATAAGGCCTCCAATCACTTTATTGGGGCGGTTCACTGGGAGGGGACCTCCTTGATGGCGATGGCTGAAGAGTGCTTATGGTGGAAGCAGATAACAATGTTGCCAGTGCCTCCAAGGTGCTAGTACGGAAGTCATGGGATGTTATGGAACCAAATGACCTGCCTTCTTGCTGGAGGGAAGCTAACCTTCTTTAACTGCATTTGAGGCTGATGATGCCTGTTCAGAAGGTCGTGAAGGTCAGGCTCAGCGGTTACTCACGAGATGAAATATATTGCTTGTGATACCCAAGATGAGACAGCATCTTCGTCCTTTGGGACTGTCACAAGGTATAAATGGTAGTGTTGTCTGCTTCTCAGATTTCACAACCCGCCAGGTTCTGAAATCTACAAGACAGAGAGCTTTGACCAACGTACTTGCCCTGGATCACTTCTAAAATGTTCCCTGGCCTGATGGACTTGTGTGGGAGGAGGGTTAAGGGATTCTGGTCTATACCAGTAAAGAACTTTCTCTTTAAAATCCGCAGCAACATCTTAGTCACAGGGGAGAATCTGCAAATGTTGAGTAACCATAAGGAGGATGACCTTCTGTACGCCTGTAAGGTGTGTGGACGGGAGGAAATGGCAAAGCATATTTTCACAGAGTGTCCGGCATCAGAGGCTGTGTAGATAAGGTATTCCTATGGTTTGAAATGTACCAACTAGGGTGCAAGTTATCCTCTGTTCATCTCGCATGGCCCAAGATCCTGAAACATATGCTCCCCCAAGTCTGCTTGCAGACAAGAATAGGTTCAGTGTCTGGTGTCGATATGGGGAGAGGTTATTGTGGTCTATGGCTTTTCAGAAATCAGCGTTGCTACTATTCAGAATGATTCTATCTAACAAGCTCACTTCCTTAAGTCAAGCGATGGCTAGAAATAGCCATATAAGCTATGGAAATCCTCTTTTTATAATTAAGTCTAACTTAGGGTCAGTCATAACTGATTCCACATGGTAAGGAATGAGAGACGTATTTGTACTGGCTGGGTAGTATTTTCTGCCTGGTATTAAACAGTAAGTAACATGTCAGTTTTATGGTGGTGTGATACACCCCACCCACAGTTGGGCCCATATCTGAAGTGCTTAGATTAGCGCAGCCCCAGTGCATAAGGGTGAAGTACCTTAGTTTTATCCCACAAAGTTGCCTACACTGGGTGCCCTAACGGGCACACAAAAGCTCATAGATAATATATGATAGGATTAGACTTAACGTCAGTTGCCAGTGATCCCAAACATCTTGATATCAAACTCTCAATCCTTATAGATTAGAAATAATAATATGTCAACATTTTTGGTTCAAGTCACTGGTGTCAAAATAGACTAAATTGCCATTTTGGATCATCCAAGATATTTATAATTATGGCAAACCATAAGTTTTAGCTCAAAAGAACTTAATGTGGGGCATAAATTGCTAGATAATTCAAAAATATAATATCAAAGAACTGAGACATTAATCAGCAACCATGCCCATCTATTTGAAACCCTAATTACGATAATTATTGGATGTGTCCCTCCAGATAAAATCTCAGCACAAGGGCTGCCAGATGCTATATGGGGTCATCCTAAATCATGGAAAGTTGTGGGAACCACCTGGACCCTTGAGAGAGGAGTTGATTCACGAAGCCATGACTCTCTCACTTCTGGCTACCCTGATATAAAGGGCGCTTAAGTTGGTCCAACGCTCCTACTGCTGGAAGGGTCTCACCACTATTGTGTCAAGATTCACAAATCTCCTGTCTAACATGCAATTGTTCAAAACTAGTTCTAGAAGAGCGATGTCCTAATTGTTTCTCTAAGTCCTGGGGAATGTCCCCTGGGCGTTGATCAGGCTCTTTTCCAATTCCTGAGTAAGACGGTATCAAGAGGGTGGCTGTACCCCTCTTTACCCTAGGCGACCTCGCCCACATTGTAGACAAGCTTTGGATAACAGCCCTCCTGCTTTGGATCCCTCCTCGGTGCCCACACTCACCTCTACAGAGAAGCCTTGTGCCATTTATGAAAAAGAGTTGGCAGCTGTAGCATGAACATAAACTCATTGGAGGTATCTGTTACAAGATGCTCAACATGAGTTAACATTCTGTACGGATTACCAGGCTCTCTTTTACTTTTGTAAACCCCAAAAATTGGCGCACCAACAAGCATGAAACTATTGGGACTTATGAAGTTTAAAATTCAAAAATTAATTTTTAAAAGGTGCGCTTAACGTATTTCCTGATTTTCATAGTTGTAGTTCCACCCGCTACCCTTAGACCCAGAGGGAGTGGACCTTGTCACCATGATTCCTGCCGCTCAAATCCTGTCAAATGTTCCCCCTGTCATCTCTTCCGTTGCTCTTTCTCCCAACACACTGCTAGTTGGTCAGGCCTTAGCCAGTCAAATGGCCTGTCCTGAGGGCGTGGAGTTGTTTGAGCAATTGTCTCACCAAACCATAAACACACTCTAAAATTTTGGAGATTGGTTTCATTTATTTTTGGTCACAAATTTAGGTTACACCTCCCTTCAGAACCGAAGTATTTCATGCACATCATGATTTCCCCATGGTCATCCATCCAGTAAATAAGAAATGCATCGACGTGATTAAGTGGACCTACAATTGGGTGGGTTTTACTAAGGAATTTTCAGCCTGGATCACCGATTTCATCATTTGTGCTCAGGCTAAGTCAGATTGCTATGGTAGAAATGAGCTTCTACACCCCTTACAGCAGGCGGAGGGTCCATGACATTGGTGTCCATGGATTTTATTGCCTATCTCCCCTGCTCTGATGGGTTTAAAGAAGTGATGGTGGTGGTCTATCATTTCACTAAAACTTCCTTTTTAATTCCTTGTACTTTACAATTAATTCAATGGAAACTGCTCGCCTCTTTGTGCACCATGTGTTCTTGAGGTTTGGCCTCCCACAGGAGATCATCTGTGACCGTGGTTCAAAGTTCACAGCGCAGTTCAGGAGCAAGCTCTTATCTATTCTAAAAATCTCCCCCTATCACTCCATGGAATATCATCCCTAGCCCAATGGACAGACTGAGCGAGTTAACCAAGTCCTTGAACATTACCTGCGTTGCTATGCTGCAGTCTCACAGGACACCTGGGCTAACGACCTTCCCCTTGCTCAATTTGCTTATAACAATGGGACTCATGCTTCCACAAGATTTTCTCCTTATAAATCAATTATGGTTATAATCATTCCTTTTTGGTCAGACCATCCTTGCAGCCCAAGGTCCAAGCTGCCGTAGATCATGCTGAACATATTCTGTCAACTCAATCATTAGCGTGAACATTTCACAATGCTATTGACAACTACAAGCGGTTTGTTGACTGTAAGTGACTTTTAGGTCATGACATAAAGGTGGGCTCCTATGTTATGCTCAATACACATCATTTATGAATGCAAGTCCCCTCCTGTAAGTTTTCAAGTAAGCTTTTGGGCCCCCATTTGGAGGAGAAAGTCTTGGGCAACAGTGCGTTCTGGTCAAGTTTCCAACTTACTGGAAACAGCACCCCGTCTGTAACATCTCCCAGTTTTCGCACTATAAGGGCACAGTTCCCAGGGAACCTGAGCTGATCATAATTGAAAATGTGGAAAAGGCTGGAGTAGAGAATATCCTGGCATCCTGTAAGTCCCGTTGGTCCATTCAATAACTCATGTCTTGGAAAGGGTATTCAGCTTACAAGAACAGTTGGGTCAAGGCTTACGATTATGCCAACTGTATTGAACTTGTCAAAGTGTTCCACAAATATCACCCCAAAGCTTCTGCCCCCCAAAAAAATCGCAACTTTAATGGCAATTAAGTTAACCAAGGCGCACAAGACTGTGGCCCTCGTGCATTTTCTCAATAGTGGGGTCCTTATTTTGGAAAAAAAGATAAAAGTAATACAAGTCCTTGGGAATGTCTTCTAGGAGTTGATTGGGCTCTTTTCCCATTCCTGAGTAAGAAGGTATCAAAGAGGGTGGCTGTACCCCTCATTACCCAGGGTTACCTCGCCTACATGGTAGACGGGCGCTAGGTAACAGCCCTCCCACTTAGGATCCCTCCCCCGGTGCCCACACTCACATTGGCAGAACTAGTACATCTAATCAAGGAAATTTGTGCCAAGATCACCAAAATGAAATCGATTGGTCCAAGATTGATTAGGAACAAGCCCAATGATCAGATCTCATATAGTCAAAAAGGGATGAAGACTGATTAATTGGCCAAAATTTCTGACAATTTCAATTTAGCCAACTCCATGATCTAAAAATTTAACCCCCTCACAAAATCATCAGTGATGATTACAACATGCAGGTAGTAGCATCAGACACCATCGCCTGTGTTCATAACTGCATACCACAAATTGGGCGTTGTGGCCAATGCAACACTTTTGACCAAACAAACAGCCCAGTGACCGGGCATGGTCAAGTTGGGCATCCCAAAACCTGATCCTTCCAATTGGGACCGCCCCTATGTGGGGTGGGCTTGGGGATTCCCATTGCCTGTCAGGCCAAATGCCATCATGCCAACTGTCAGAAATGCAGCTGAGCCTTGGTTTGGGCGTTTAAGGTCAAACTGACAGCAACTCAGCCTGCCAATGAATTCTTTGATGTCAGTTTCTAATGAACTTATCTACCCCCATTCCCAAAAATTCGCTGGTTAGGTCAAAATTGAGGGTTCTAATGCTAACTTGTCACTACCCCAATCGACCAATTTTTATAAGTTGCATTGTACTTAGAAAATTGTTGGTCAATTTTCTTCCTTTCATTTCAATAAAAAGTTTTGCTTAAATAAATTAATCAATTTCTTTATTGTATTGCTCCTTCTGGCCGCATCCCTGATGGCGTTTCCCTGTTGGCCTGTCAGTCCATATACTGGATGGGCTCTACCAGTACTCATGGTCACTATGGCCCCCTCCGTCATTGATTGAATTCAGCATGTCAGATTTTTATGGCACTATAACACTGCTATCATGAACTTCTGACAACAGTACTCGGGGATCTTGTGGCCTTATATCCACCAACTGTAAGAGAGAATCCATCTCCTTGCCTCCCCAGTTGAAATGACCTCATATGCTAATGAACTTATTGAAACTATTTCTGTGATGCCACCCACTGCAGCAAGGCCAACCTGGGTCAGGGGTGGGCTCATTGTGGTTCGTCGTCAGGATCATACTCACTGTTGTGCTACACCAACAATTTGTCATTTCCTAATGCCCAGCTCCATATAAAGTTGTTTGGTCAGCAATGCCTCTTGCATTCTGGCTTTCCTTTTGGGTGCTTATGCATCCCGCTTGGCAGGTCGGTCTAAACTTCTTCTGCCATTTCTATGACACACATTCCCGATGGCTTTTCTCTGGTATCCTGTTGGCCCTTATACTGGATGGGCTCTACCAGTACTAACGGTCACTATGGCCCCTTAACATCATAAACTAGACACAGCGGGCTAAATATTTTTGGCAATTCACCCTGTCATTACAAACTTTTGCCAACAATATACTGGGATCAGTGTGGCCTTACATCCACCATCTTCAAGAAAGGATCCGCCCCCTTGTCTCCCCAGTTGAATTAACCCCGCCTATTGGTGACCTGGTAGAAACCATACCTTTGGTACCACCCCTTGAAGCAAGACATCCAGTGTCTGGGGCGGTCTCTATTTGGTTTGTCATCTGGTTGCTGTTCACTATTGCCCTGCACCAACGATTTATCATTTCCCAATGCCCAGCTCCATACAACGTCATACATGCGGCAATGCCTCTGGAATTCTGACTTGCTTTTTGGGTGCTTACTCATCCTAACTGGCGGGCCAGTTTAAACTTCTTCTGCAGTTTTCATGACAGTCCCTTTACAAGCCGCAGAGACTTGTACATTGGTGTTTTTCAATATACCTGTGTAAATCCCTTTGTCCCAAGGTTATTATGAAATGATGTTATTGTGGACCATTTTACCAAAATAACCCATTTTATATCCCTTTATAATACTAAAACTACCCCATCCATACTGCGCGCCTCTTTGTGGACCACATGATTTTATCTAAATGGGTTCCTAAAAACTATTAGCTATCATGACCCTAAATTCAATGTACAGTTTTTGGAAGCCTTACTATTCATCTTAGGGATCTGCCGCTGCCATACTCAGCCTTTAATCCTCAAATAGACTACGTACAGAAGGGGTAAACCAAAGTTTGCATCATTCCTTGCGTAACTATCCCAAGGAAGAACAGAACAACTGGGCCTCTCACCTTCCTATGGTGAAATTCGCAAAAATAACCCAACTCATACCTCAAAGGTTTTTTCTTTAAGCAAACTATTGCTACTTTCCCAGATCCAACCTGTTTCCATGGCTAGAATCCATAGTTATTGCTGCCACTGAGCGCGCCAAAGAGCTCAGAGACATACACCAGGCAGGAAAGGATGATTTTTTTGGTGCTTTAAGGAACTACAAGAATATGCTGACTGCAAGCACAGCGAAGTTTCTGAGTAAATGTCAGGCGGCCTAACATGGTCAATTCTATATATCTCCACTTTTAGCAGCACTGCAACTAGTTAGGCCCTAAGCGTGTTAAAATCTTCAAGACCATCAGGAAGGTTGCCCGATTAGCTTATAAGTTGAGCTACCCTCTTCCGTCAAAGTTTTCAGTACCCTTCATAAGTGCCTTCTGACCCCACTTGAAAGTCCCTTGCCTTCCCACTATGAGCCAGTGATAGTAAATGGTAAATATAATATAATACATTAATGATGCATTTTCGTCCCACTTTTATCCCAACATCGCCTCCATTATTTGGTTTCATTGAAAAGCTATGTTGAAACTAAGAACAGCTGTGTATCTTACAGAGACTGCTCAAGGACTCAAGAGCTGATCCGCGACTTCCATGGGAGACTATCTGAGCTTTTAGGCCCTGCTATGCAAGCCTTCTTGACCTCCATGAAGCTAAAAACCCCACAAGAAGGTTGACTATCTATGTCACCTCAGGTGGGTTGAAACTCCATCCAAGTGCGCAGGTTGATGTTACAGTTGTGAAATTTTACTAGAAGTAGACCACCCATTAAGACTAATCATATGAAGCCATTGGAATTAAAGACACAGCCTTAAGAGAAACCAATGACCTTTAATTTGCCATTGATTGTATATAGATATTGCTTTATACAAGTTGGGCATGAAGCAAATTACACTAAAATGGTTGAAAACCCAAGTGAAATTAAATCATGGGACCATTGTCATGGAAATGGCAGAAAAAGTTTAGACTGGCCTGCCAGTCAGGATGCGCGAGCAACCAAAAATCAAGCCAGAATGCCAGAGGCATTGTCAGCCATACGATTTGTCATGGAGCTGGGAAATGTGATACCACAAAGTGGTAGCGTAACAACAGGGTAAGGAGTATCCCAATGGCAATCACACTGAACCCATTCCCAACTCAGTGGTGCCCACTACATGTGTTGGAATTGCTGGGATAGTCTCAACAAGTTTCTTGGCTTGAGCAGCCAACTCATTGGGGGTGATATGGAGATGGATTCTCTCTTTCCATTGTTGTACGTAGGGCCATAATATCTCCATGTATGGATGTCAGAATATAATAAAACGGGGTTTTAGTAACAAAAGTGTCGAACTTGATGGCCCAAATGGCAATAGAGGGAGCCATGGTGACCAAAAGAATTGGTAAAGCCCACCCAGAGTGCGGGGTGAAGGACCACCGGGAATTGCCATCTGAGATGCGGTCAAGATGGAAATAAAAAAATAAAATTTCTTTTTTGGCAAAATTTTAATGGGAAAGGAAAGTAAGAAAATTGACCAAGAATTTTCTCAGTGCCATGCAACTGATTAAATAGTGGTCAATTGAGTAGTGATAGGATGGGGTCAGGACCCAACAAATTTGGCCTGACCGATGCATTGTTCAGAAATGGGGGGGGTTTATTCTTTGGGAACTGACATCACAAAATTTGGCGGTGGGCCTAGTCTCTGTTGGTTTGACCTCAAATGTCCAAACCAGGGCTCAACTACGTTTCCAATAATTAGCATGACAGCGTTTGGCCTGACAGGCAATGGGAATCCCCCAAGGCCATCTCTTATAGGGATGGGTCCATTTGGTTGGGAACGGGTTTGGGATGGCCAACCCACCCATGCTCAGTTGTTTAACCATTTGTTCGGTCAAAAGCAGCACACCGGGCACTGCGCCCAAATTACTATCCAAGGGCTTCAAACTTACATCGATAGCGCCTGATATTTGTTCAACTGGTTAGGAGATTGAATTGGAACTTCCAGGCGATCCGGCCAATATCTTATCCTTTGTGCTTTTACAGCCATTCAAATTTTGCGCATCAGCCAGATTGCCGACCATATTTAGCTCCAACCAATTTCAGATTATTAATCTTGGCACAGATTTTGCTAATTCCCCACAACAGTTCTGCCAAGGTAAGTGTGGTTATTGGGGGTGGGATCCAAAGCGGACGAGCTGTTACCCATCGCTCATCTACTATGTGAGCGAGGTCACCCTGAGTGATGAGGGTACCACCATCTTCTTTGGTATCTTTTTATTCAGAAATGGGAAGATGGCCCGATAGAGAGCCAAAGGACGTTCACCAAGACTTACTTTACCCTTTCCTTTTTCCAAGGGAATGGCACCCTCACCAGGAATTTGTGCTAGAGCCAAATTCTTGTGTGCTTTAGGTAGCTTGATAGCCATAATTGTCGCGATTTTCTGGGAGGGACAGGGAGCCTCTGGGTGGGATGCATGGAAGGCTTCAACCAGGGCCGTGAAAATCGCGCAATTGCGCGCCTTGACCCAACTATTTTTGTAATCTGGGTACCCTTTCCAGGCCATGAGATATTGAACTGAACGCCGCGACTTGCGAGATGCGAAGATAGCCTCTACCTCAGCCTCTTCCTCACTATTGATGATGATTGGTTCCATGTCTGTGGGAATTACACTCTTGAAGGGCGACAATTAGGAAACATGGAAGACTGGGTGCTGCTTCCAATGCGCGCGAAGCTTCAGGTGGAATGCTCTGTTACCCAATACTTGCTCCACTAAGTGAGGACCCAAATGCTTACTGGTGAACTTGCGGGAAGGGGTTTGAATTTGCAAATGATGGGTATCAAGCATGATGTAAGAACCCACCATAAAATTGTGACCTGGAAGGCGCTTACAGTCTGCGAATCACTTATAGTCATTGATGGCTTTGGTGATGTGTTCCTGTACCAAGGCTTGAGTTGAACAAATATGGGTAGCATGATCCGCGACAGCTTGAACTTCAGGTCACAAGCATGCCCTGACTGAAAATGATGGGTTATAGCCCAACGTTGCTTCATATGGTGAATACCCTGTGGATGCGTGGGTCCCGTTATTATATGCAAATTGAGCGAGAGGCAAGTCACTGGACCAAGTATCCTGCGCTGCTGTGGCATAGCAACGCAGGTACTGTTTGAGGACTTGATTAACCTGCTTGGTCTGACTGTCAGACTGGGGGTGATACGCCATGGATCAACAGGGGGTTATCTTCAGGATTATTAGGAGTTCATTCCAAAAGTGTGCAGTAAACTGAGTACCCTGGTCACTAACGATTTCCTGGGGTTGACCGAACATCAAAAACACATGTTGTACAAAAAGATGGGCAGTTTCTTCCGACGTAATTGTAGAAGTGCAAGGGATAAAAAGGGAAAATTTTGTAAATTGATCTACCACTACCATTATCGCTGAGAAACCATTAGAACAGGGGAGATCAATAATTAAATCTACGGATACCGAGGTCCACAGACCTTCCACCTGCTGTAAAGGGTGTAGGAGGCCATTCTTACCGGAGTGATCTGACTTGGCCCTAGTGCAGGTAACACAATTGGCGATCCAAGCTGGAACCTCTTTGGTCAGTCCTGCCCAATTGAAGGTTCGCTTATCAGATCGATGCATTTCTTGTTACCAGGGTGTCCAACTGTGGGAGGATTATGGTGTTCATGGAATACTTTTGGGCGAAGGGGAGGGGAAACTCACACATGAGAACGGAAGTAAATGAGCCCCTCTTCTAAGGAATATATGGAGTGTTTGAGACTCGAGTGAATCAACTGCTTGACCAACTCCACGCCCTCAGGGCAGGCCATTTGAGCGGCCAACACTTGGGCCAATAACGGTTCATCTGGAGAAAAACGTGGTGGAGGAAACAATGGATGGAATGATTAACAGAATCTGAGTGGCAGGAATCACATTAACAAGAGTCACTTCCTCAGATTCCAAGGGACAGTGAGCAGGGCTATGGCTTTAGAAGTTGGGAAGGACATTGAGCGCACCTTTGACAAATTCATATTTGAAGTTGAAACTGCACAGGTCCTGATAGGTTCAAGCCTGCCAGTGCACCAATTTTTGAGGTTTTCGGAAATACAAGAGAGCCTGGTGATCCGTGCAAACCATTAGCTTGTGATGGGCACCCTGTAACAGGTATCACCAATGAGTTAAAGCTCATGTAACAGCCGCCAGTTCCTTGTCATAAATGGCCTAAGACTGCTCCATAATAGTGTTTTTTGGGAAAAATAAGTGATCAGATGTTCAAAACTGTCGTGGTCCTGAAGTAGCACCGCGCCCACTGCTACTGATGAAGCATCACATGTGACGATATACAGTTTGATGGGGTTAGCGTGTTTCAAAATGGGAGGAGACATGAACACCTCTTTGATTGATTTGAAAGCTGGCTGGCATTTGGGGGTCCAACAAAATGGTACATTTTCCCAGTGAGGGGATGGAGTGGAGCGGCCAACTGAGAAAGTGCAGGGGAAATTTTTTTAAAAAAAATGATAGTTCCTAAGAAAATCTGAAGTTGCTTTTGTGTAGTCGGAGTTGGCCATTCTCTAATTGCATCTAATTTGTTGGGAGGGATAGCGACACCTTCTTTGAGAACTAGGTTTTCAAGAAATGTAACCTCTTCCTTATAAAACTCACACTTGGAAGCTTTGAGGAACAACCCTGCTTTAATCAGAGTGGACAACACCGCTTCCAAGTCAATAGCATATTGTTTGGGGGTTGGGGAATGGACAAGGATATCATTGATGTATGCAATAGCACAAGAGAACCGAAGATCCCCTAATGTGTTGTCAATCATTTGTTGAAATGTAGCGGGAGCTTTTTCAACCCAAAGGGCATTACGCGAAATTGAAAAATGCCTCGCCTCATCCAGATTTCGGTCAACCATTCATGGCCTTCCATCACCTGACTTTAATTGAAAGCGTTCACCAGATCCATTTTTGAAAAAACATGGGATTTGGCAATCGCCTGACTGATTGTCTGCTCTAAAAGAAATGGGTAGGGATCTGAAACTGATATTTTGTTCAGGTTACCATAATCTATGCAAGGATGGAGTGATCCATCCGATTTTCTTGCATATACAATAGGGGAGGCGATGGGAGAGGTTTCTTTGAACAACCAGCCTTTTTTAACATATCGTCCAACCAGGTATTGAGTGTGACCTCTTCCTCCGCGGTATGAGGATACAATGGACAGTTGATGTTCACCAATTTCACAGTTGTTCAAAATCCACAATCATACCTGGAATTTTTTGGCGGACAGTCCACTTTTTCCATGTCAAAGATTTCCCGATATTGCATTAAACTTTCAGGAAAATCAGCTGGAATGCATGGAAGTAACTAAGGTAGTGATAGAGCTGGTTCCTTGTATTTTTATCGTGTTGATCAAAGAATACACTCCCTCTGGATCATCATTGGTAAACAACAAAGCATTAGACTCTAAATGAATCTTCACATGTTGTTGACGCCGCCATCCCACACCCAAGATCACCGGGTACTAGGTTCATCATGGCCAAAAAACGATTGCAGAAGTTATATTGGTGGATTGAGAAGTGTAATGGCCAGCAAATGACATATGAAGACTGGTAAGCAGATGAGGCCACCATTACTGAGGCGCCCACATCCATTTCCAATTTTAATTGCTGTGCCAACTTGACACTCATGAAGTTCCCCGCTGCTCCGGTATCCACCAGAGCTTCGAAGGAGACATGATGTGGACCAATACTGATTCTCATAGGGACAAGGAAAAAAGCGGAATTCTGTTTATTTTGAGATTTGACCAACTTAAGTACGACTGAAGAGATAATGGGTATGTTGTACCCAGGGTCAGGGTTTTTAGCTGGGGCAAAAATTGGGAGTACAAGTGCAGGAGATATCATTTCCTTCATCTGGGCTTGAACAGAATCGTTTATAGTTGACTCTTGAAATGGCAACATAGCCTTAGGGGTTATGGCAGGGTTGGGACCCCCTTCAACAGCTACTCTGGCATCAGGCACATCATCTACGTCTTTGTTAGGAAATCCTATCATAAAGTTCCCCTTCTGATGCGGGGAAACGTGGCAAGGTAACGCTTTGATAGTAGTTGCGGTGGCATATATCTGATCTAATGATTCCTGGATGGTAGATCAGGCCACGTGATGAGCAGAAACTGAAAGCAAACTCGCTCTAAAGACTTCCTGAAGCATATCAGTAGATAGGTCCAACGCGGAACCAGCTCATGAAAGGTGTAAATCAGAGAAGCCAAACTAGGGGCTTTGGCCATGGTTAGGAGTAATCTGAGTAAGTGGTCTGATTGGGACACATGGGGTTTTAAGGAAGCTGATACAGCAGCCAGGAGGTGAATGGGGTCTTCTTTTTGTGAGGAAGAACGTAAAAGACTTCTCACCCAATGGCGGGCATCTCCATCCACGGCGTCCAACAACATGAGATTTTGTTGGGCATGAGATATCACCAAAGCATTACTGAGTGAAATTGACATCCTCATTTGTACTTCGGCGAGAGTGTCAAAACCTGATTGGCGATCTCTTAGTAGGGGATACTTGATCCTTTTCCCTGGCCGGAGTTAGTATGAGAAGATGCAGTCTGCACCTCTTGAGTGGCTTGAAGAAAGTTTCCCAAAATAGAGCGGATGCTTCTCCCAAAGTTGGAAAGTGAATAAATGAACAACAAACAACACACAACTGATTGTACGTTCATCTGGTATAAGGTAACCACTGTGGCGCCCAATTCAAAAACCAAGGCGGAAGTGGCTGTAAATAATGGTTGGTCAATTAAGTCATGGAAACAGCAGAAGAAGTTTAGACTGGCCCGCCAGTCAGGATGCGTGAGCACCCAAAAAAGCAAGCCAGAATGCCAGAGGCATTGCCGACCATATGACTTGATATAGAGCCAGAAAATGTGATACCACGAAGTGGTGGCGTAACAACAGGGTAAGGAGTATCCCAACGGCAAACCACACTGAACCCATTCCTAACTCAGTGGTGCCCACTACATGTGGTGGGATTGCTGTAATAGTCTCAATGAGATTCTTAGCTTGAGCGGCTAACTCATCTGGGGTGATATGGAGATGGATTCTCTCTTTCCATTGTTGTACATAGGGCTATAAGATCCCCATGTATTGATATCGGAATTTAATAAGAGCGGGTTTTAGGACCAAAAGTGTCGAACTTGATGGCCTAAATGTCAATATAGGGAGCCATGGTGACCAAAAGAATTGGTAAAGCCCACCCGGAGTGTGGGGCAAAGGACTACCAGGAAATTGCCATCTGGGATGCAGTCAAGGTGGAAAATAAAAAAATTTCTTTTTTGGCAAAATTTTAATGGGAAAGGAAAGTAAGAAAATCGACCAACAATTTTCTCAGTGTCATGCAACTGATTAAATAGTGTCAATTGGGTAGTGACAGGATGGGGTCAGGACCCTACAAATTTGGCCTGATCAATGCATTGTTCAGGAATGGGGGGTTTATTCTTTGAAATTGACATTGCAAAATTTGGTTGCAGGCCAAATCTCTGTCAGTTTGACCTCAAACGTCCAAACCAGGGCTTGACTATGTTTCTGACAACTAGCATGATGGCATTTGGCCTGACAGGCAATGGGAATCCCCCAAGGCCATCCCTTTAGTGACAGGTTTATTTGGTTGGGAATTAGTTTGGGACGGCCAACCCACCCACGCTTGGTCATTTAACTGTTCATTCAGTCAAAAGCAGCACATCGGGTGCTGCACCTAAATTACTATCTGAGGGCTTTGAACTTATGTCAATAGTGCCTGATATTTGTTCAACTGATCTGGAGATTGATTTGGAACCGTTGGGCGACACAGCTGATATCTCATCCTTCATGCTTTTACAGCCATTCAAATTTTGCGCATCAGCCATATTGCTGACTGATTTTGCTCCAACCAATTTCAAATTGATAAACTCGGCACAATTTTGCTAATTCCCCACAACAGTACTGCTGAGGTAAGTGTGAGTATTGGGGGTGGGATCTGAAGCGGACGAGCTGTTACCCATCGCTCATCTACTATGTAAGTGAGGTCGCCCTGAGTTATGAGGGGTACCGCCATCCTCTTTGGTATCTTTTTATTCAGGAATGGGAAGATGGCCCAATCGAGAGCCAAAGGACGTTCCCCAAGACTTACAACCATCCCCTATTCTTGGACTAGTTTAAATCCAATTTCCAATCCAAAAAAGGTTAAAAAAGGCCTGCCGCCCTCCTCATCTCCTAGGACGACCTTGCCCTTGTGGTTGATGAGCTGTATAACACAGCTTATCCTTTGAGACTTCAGCCACCCATCTCCATACTAACAACCATGGAACTGGTAGAGCATATTGAGGAAATTTACATCAAGGTTTCAGGATTCAGGGCCCAGCATGGGATGAAGGGTGAGTGTAGCTGACAGTGTCAAGCCTTTGAAAACAATGGCTGACAGCATCAACCCGGCAGCAACAATTCCCAAAGGCCTGGTACCATTAGTGATTAAAGCCAACAGTATCAAACCTTTGGCAAAAATAGCTGATATCAGTGGGTCTTTAGCAAAAAAAAGAACAGCATTGAACAATTCCCATTTGGTTTTTTAACTAAGGCAAGCAGACCAGGGGATGGACATTATCAATGCTTGATAAAGATAAAACTTAAAAAAAAAAAAACTCAAAAAAAGACAGATGGTCCACTAAAACTGGTGCTATACTTAAACAAAACACACCAACAAAGTGGAAGTATATGCTGTTATACACCCATGGTGGTGGGTAAAGGGGAATCAGGGGGCTCTTCTTCCTAATCTGTTGTGTACATGTAGTGGCACTGTTAGGATTTTTGGCCATATTCCCAGATTGCTAGATTACCTGGTGTCGCTAGGGGAAAATCCCCTAAGGCGAAGTGAATCAGAAATTTGTTGTTCTGAGTTTCAGAGGAACTATGTTTGCAGGATTTTAGGATATTCGCCTGGTCATATCCGTCAGGGATCAAGCCAGATGAATACCTAAGGTCTCATCGGGTGGAGTAGCCAACAAAAGAAGTGCATCTGATAGCGATTAACTATCAGGTGTACCAATTAGGATCAGTCAGGTTTCATCACTGACTGATTGGGAATGAAAAGTGAATTGCGAGGCGAGTGATGCCACCTGCAATTAGAAAATTGATTGGTTGATAAATTGACTTGCCATAATGGGTAATAAGTCCCATTACCTAAGCAGGTCGCTATCCAATTATGGTTGGTTTTCTTAGTTCAAGGGGAAACGTTAGGGACACATTTTCTGGCTCTTTCCATTTGAGGTTTTGAGGATGTCCAATGATGGAATCCTAGCCAGGATGGGGAAGACCATCGCTGTTGAGATGAGGAAGGGTGATTCAATGGCAACTGAAGCTGTTTCATCAGAGATGTGCCATCTGAGGGTTAGACGGCCAAATCACCTACTATATAATTCCCTAGGATTCACTATAATAATAAAAAAGCATTTAGGAAAATAGTATTATTACCAGTAATATTAGTATTAATTAGTAATATTGTTGATTCAGTGTATAGTTAGACTATTATCAAACATTGTGAACTTTCACCTCAAGGATATTATTGAAGAAGGCAATAATTAGAAGACTCTCAGAGAGAAGAGTAGAGATCAAATCGGGGATCCAGAGATGAAATGAACCACAATCAGGGATAGCTGCCAACTGTGTGTTGGGTTGAAAGAGACTATTATCAGGAGGTCTTGACAGAGATCAGGTAGACAATAATATAGGGAATGAATCCCTACGAGTATGACTTATAGAGTATTTAAATGGAAGTTCTGGCCTAAGTGTTGGGCCTAATAATAGTTTAAACTCAACTACAGATAATAGTCTCCATACTACTATCCAATATTACATTCTATATGTTGCGAAGTGTACAGGGAAATTGAACCTGTGCAGATAAAAGGTTACTGGGTTGACGACTAATAATCAATCCTTAAGTAAATTTTTACATGTTGGTGCTCACTACAGGAGAAGTTAAGAAAAGTATCTATCATAATGTCATATAAATAAGAAATGCGCAATTTATGGACCAAGATCACCACTGTGAATCAGAATGCCTTAAACTCAGTGGACTATTGGGAGTTCGCAGCCTTGGAAGAGTGAGTCACCAAGGTAGAGGAAAGAGTAGAAAATGTAGCCAACTTAGGGAACAAGTTACTCAGCAAAGTTATCTTGTTAAATAAGAAAGAAGGAGACCTCATTCAAGAGGTTCTATCCCTGAAAACGGAGTGAGAAGCAGATCACATCCAATTTAAGAAAGTTCAGTGTGGATATAGAGAAATTGATGAAAGAAGTAGAGGACTTGAAAGCCCACATATGTGCATGTGAGTCTGATATGGCCAGCGATGCCAAAGAAAGAAGTCCTCTCACAATACTTGGGAAGTCAAATACCCCAAGAAATATGCCACCCGCCTTTTTTGCCATTTTTGAGATGACGCTCAAAGTCACTCCCCAAGTTAGCCGAGTAGCTGAACCAAGTGAATCAGCCCAAAATGACTCGGAGGAATTTAGAGCAACACCAATATTGCCAACATTCCATCAGGATAACGCCCCAACGTTTTTCTGACTGTTTGACATGACTATGAATAATTACTGTGGTTGTCAAAAGGCGTTGATAGTCATGAACTGATTGGACACTGACTGCCAGAACCTGGTGTTACCCCACTTGGAGGGGGACAGCTGGTCGTATGCTGAGACTAAGGCGGCCATAATGAAGGAGTTCAGGAGTCCAACCCACATGTTGAAACGTATGCAAGAGTTTGTGGGAATTCAATTCCATAAAGATAAATCTCTTGCTAAATTTGTGGATCGATCTTACCAGGAGTCACAGATCCTGGCTGGAGCGAAGGTGTTAGATGACATTGATGATAGAATCGTTTTGCAAGTGGCCCTTCAGTCCTATCACAATTTGCATTGAATGATGTCTTCTGTATTTGTGACAGAGATAACTATTTCACAAATGGTTGACAACCTGAAGATTTTGGGGGCAACGTTCAATGCCCCAAATAGAAGCTTCAAGTCTAATCCAATCCAAAATCCAAATCCCATGAAGGGAAGTGAAGGAGCAAAAGAGGCTACCTGTAAGTCCTGGGGAATGTCCTCTGGGCATCGATTGGGCCATTTTCCCATTCCTAAGCAAGAAGGCACCAAAAAGAATGGCCATACCCCTTGTTACTCAGGGACATCTCACTCACATGGTAGATGAGCGCTGGGTAAAAGCCCTACCCTTTTGGATTCTACTTCCAGTACCCACACTCTCCTTGGAAGAACTGCTACAAGGAATCAGTGAAATCTGCGCTGAGATTGCTGAAATGAGATTGATCGTAACTAATTTGAGTGGTAATCAGCCTGATGCTCAGATTTCAAATGGTCAAAAAGGTATGAAGACCAATCTATCAGCCAGAATGCCTGATGGTTGCAATTTGGTTAACATGTCCATTGGAAAACCCTCTTTCCTCCCAAAATCATTGGGGATCGCCTAATTGGCAGGTAACAGCATCGGACACCATCAACATGCTTTAAAAGCTATCTGCTGGCAAATTGGGAGTTGCACCTGATGAAATGCCACTTCCTGAATGAATGTCCCAGCAACTGAGCATGGGCAGGTTGGGTGCACCAAACCTGTTCCTAACCAAATGGGCTCACCCCTATGTGGTGTGGCCTTGGGAGATTCCCGATGCTCATCAGGCCAAACATTATTGTGCCAACTGTCGGAAATGTAGCCAAGCCTCAGTTTGGACATTCAAGGTCAAACCAATAGTGACTCAACCCACCACTAAATTTTTTGACGTCAATTTCCAGGGAACTAACCCTCCCATTCCCAAATAAATCGCCAGTTAGGTCAGACTTGTGGGACCCAATCCTGTCTTGTTTCCCTCCAAATCAACTACTATTTAATCAGTTTTGTCACACTGAGAAAATTGTTGGTCAATTTATCTTCCTTAGATTTTCATTTATAAACCTTCCCCAAAAATTTAGTTTTTAGATGGTGAGAAATAAGCGCCTTTTTTGCCAATGCTCTCATACCCCATTGGGTAAACGGCCATGTTCATCTAGTACTTTATTTTGTACCTGTATGAAATTTTAGCTCACCAGCAGATATTGGTCTAACACCTTTCCAGTTCCATATTTGTCATATCAGCAGCAGTTCATTGGCATTATGGTTTGCTGTTTGGGTGCTCTGGCACCTTGGCTGGCAGGCTAGTCTAATTCTTACTTGCTATTCACCTGAAACTACCAACCAAACTGTGGTGGGAAATAATCCTGAAGAATTCAGATGGTTAAGAAAGAAAGATAAGGTCTGCTTTCAGTCTGGCGGGAAAGGACATTTGCCTCACACTGCAAAAAGGCGAAGGATCAGATTAACTTGGTTCAGACCAAGGAGACAGCAGCCACCGATGATTTGGGAAATGGGCCCACTGCCTAAACAAGGAACAGTCTAGAGCGGCGAAGAAACTTGTTCCTCCTGATCTCATTAATGAAGAGATAGACATTTGCAATCTGTTCATAGATGAAAAGCTTGATCAGCTATACCAAGTGGTCAACATGGATGTAAATGCCATGACCAGAGTTGGGGCGAAGAAGATCGACCCTGATATAATTCAGGAAGTTGCCCGGCTGTATGCCTGACAACTGGTAAGAAGACTTGGAACGCTGAGAATCATGATGAGTTAGTAGATTTTTGTTTAGATGAGGCCAATCTGTCAATCCCCCTCGGCGTGATAAAGGAATTGTTTCCTGAACTATTGGCGCAGATTATTCATACCATAGATTCAGCGAATAACGCCACTATATACTAAGCAAATACTATATTACATTACTCTGAGTTAACATATATTGATATATAAGAGAATCAAGTAAGGGTGAGAGCGATCCTTGACAGTGTTGCCTATCAATATTGTGTCAACCAAGCTGGTGAGGTAATGATGATCTTCCCAGACATGAAACACAAGAGAGAATATGGAATAGCTGGGCTGAACACCACCGTTTCCTGTGGAGCGTATAGTGCGCTGCCACTATGATTTGGATCGTTGGTGGTATCCACACCAGCAATAGTTTTGGTGAACCAAATCTATGATATCCTGATTGAAATGAATTTTCTATAGTAGTACGGAGTTAAATGTAACTTCAAGGATTGTATGTCGACCATCCTGGGTCAGAAATTACCATTGGTATTCCAGAAGGATGGTGATGTTCCATCAGATTGGAGAAACTTTTTTATTAATCTAATTTACAATGACGGCATTGTACCGATTTGATACCAATTAGTTGGTAGAATTGACAAGAGATGCCAGCGAAAATCCTAGAAAACTGGGAATACCATTAAGGATCAAGGAGGAAAGGACCATACTGGCTAGATCACAGATAATAGTTGACACAGGGTTGACTTTAGAGATTCTGGAGCTGTTGTATGGAGAAGTTGTAAGTCCCTGGAAGAAGTCCAGAGTGGAGCCATGGGTGGCTCCCGGGATAATAATGCTGGTCCATGAAGATTTACAAGTTCTTCTGGCATATTTAAGTAAAAAACTGATGAAGATCAAAAGGAATAAAACCATCTCTTTTATTCATTTGATCTTAATGGCAGAATTGAGATGATTCCACGATTTTTTTGGGTCTCTCAATGAAATGGGATTACTGGCTGGGGCGGCCAAAAGCATCAACCTATTGGTTTAAGGGAGCAGCTCGCTGATCTGCCGGAAGGGCAAAAGGAGGAGGTACTCAATTTAGTAGAAGAAATATTGGGAAGTGTTCACTCAGGATGAGCAATTTGGGAGCGCATGAGACATAATTCACAAGGTCAACACCAGGGAAGATCTACAAATAAGGATGAGACCTATTTAAAGATCAAAAGCCACTGAAGTTGTAGTGGAGAATGAGATAAGCAAACTAGAGAATCATGGGTTTTTAATTCCGTTATCAAGTCCCTGGGCGAGCCCAATTCTGATCATGAAGAATAAGGATGGAATAAATCAGGTAGTGATTGACTATCAGAGGCTGAACAAAATTATGAAGAAGGATTTGTATCCCCTACTGAGGATTGACAATGCGCTGGATCAATTAGGAGAAGCGAAGAATTTCTCCAGTATGGACCTAATCATAGGATACTGGCAGATCGACTTGCCAGAAGAAGACCAAGAAAAATGTGCGATTATTACCACGCAGGGGTTATAACAGCTGACGAGGATGCTCCAGGGTCTTTGCAATGTGCCCATGACGGTCCAGAGGGCCATGAACGCTATATTAAACGACCTGAAGTTGTCATGCATCCTGGAATTATCTGGACGATATCAATGTGTTCAGTAGAGCATTTACTGATCACCTCCATCACTTGGAAGAAGATTTTATTAGACTGTCCACAGCTAATCTGAAGATAAAGCCAATGAAGTGCCTCTCCTTCAAGAAAGAGTTGGAATACCTGGAAATTGTTATCAACTCAGGTGGATTACAGCTGCAAACCCAGAAGATAGAAGCTATAGAGCGTATGGCTGTGCTAGAAAAGTGTTTTAGACATCCAAGTATTCCTTGGGATGGTAGGATACTATAGAAGATTTATTTGGGACTTCGCCCAGATAGCCAAGCCTTTATTTCATTTATTGAATGATCTAAAAAAAGGATTTGTATGGATTGAAAAGGCCCAGGACTCCTTCAATGAGTTATGCTGATATTTGATAAATTTGCTGATTCTGAAATATCTGAATTTTGATTGGGAGTTTATCATTCAAACTGAATAAATTTATGGCCATTGGTGCTGTACTGAGCCAAGTAGACGAACTTGGGGACAAGCATCCTGTGGCATATGTGAGCTGGACACTCTCAGCCACTGAGAGGAATACACTGTGACTGAGTGTGAATGCCTTGTGGTCATTTACAAATGTAAGCAGTTTTGGGTGTATGTCCACAAACTCACTTTAAGGTTTTGGACCACAGCTTGCTGCGTTGGCTGCACAATCTAAGGGAACTGGAAGGACAACTCGCTAATGGGCACTTAAGCTTCTGGCTTATAATTATGAGATAGTCCACTGAGCGGGAATAGTCACTAGAATGTGGATGGCTTATTGGTGTTGCCAATGGTCCAGTTGGTATACCCATATGTGGATGAGCTGTTCCAAAGAATGGTCAAAGGAAGAATCGAGGATGAGCCTCAATAAATAAAAGGTGCACTTCAAAAAGACATGGAAAGCACTGAGACTATGGATAGACAAGTATTTAAGATGATCAATGGGAAGTAGCTATTTTCTAAGACCATCAGAAAAAAAGCAGCAATAGTACAAGAAGCTCACAAGTTTGTCAGGCATGGAGGCCTGAGAAAAACAGAAAGACCTTATTTGCCAGTATTATTACTGGGAATCAATTAACTACAAGGTTGCGGCTCATGTGGCTTGTTGCGTGGAGTGCCAGCTGCATAAACCACACAAGAATATAACTGTATACTGACTGGTCTGACCTGGAATTACTTGGCACATGGTGTCCATTGACATGATGGGACTACTGGTGATGAGCACAGGGGAGTCAATTACATCATAGTAGCCATCGACCATCTGATGAGATGGGTAGAAATGAAAGTCCTAACCATTGTTGACGCTACCAGGACTGTGAGATTCATCTTGGATCAAGTGGTATACCAGCATGGATGTCTGTAAGACTTACTGAGCAACAATGGGACAAACTTCATGTCTCATGTTTCCAAGGCTAAATGAAATAATGGGGATCCAAGGAGTCATATGAGTACCATACCATTAGGAGATAAAGGGACTGGTAGAACGGGTCTTTGGGACGCTGGCCATGATTCTGAGGAAGCTAGTCGCAGGGAGAACTTCCACATGGGGAACATACTTGAGTTTGGTGATGTTTGCCTGCAACATTAGTCATCATACGGTGATGGGAAAGATGCCAATTTAATTACTATATTGGAGGAAGGCCATGTTGCCACCAATATTTTATTTTATTTATTTGAGGCAAGCCAACCGGGGGACAGATATTATCAAAATAGAGAAAGAAAGTATTGACATGAAACCTGAGCAGGGTCAACTCTGTCATAGAAAGCTTTTTCACCTCCGGATCGGGACTCAGATTTTTCTAGTTACATCATGGGTAAGGTTTTCGTGTTATTATACCTACTAACCGCCAATAGTTTCCTTCAGCTGGCACCCCAATCAATGTGCGAAGGGCGGGAATTGAACCCACAACCTTCAGGTTGGTAGCTGTACACCCTACCGACTCGCCTTCCACCCCCTACCAATATTATATTTGCTAGTAGAACCTACATCAGGGATGAGTACTGAGCAATACTTGAACTTACTGACGAGTATCTTGATTGATAAGCAATTGCAAGCATTTGATACAAACTTGAAGAAAAGGATACGAGTAAAATTGGTGGATTATAAGAACTGACCATCATTAGAAGAATATCAAATAGGGGAAAGAGTCACCTATTATATACACATGGTTTCAGATGAAGAAATAAAATTGGATGCATTGTGGTCAGGTCCGTTCAAATTAGTTGCCAATATGGCGACTGATGCTTAATCCATCAAGAATCTCTTGGATGGAAGAGTTGTAAATCGAGTCCACACTAAGTATCTAAAACGTTTGATCAGAAAAAAATAAAAGAGTTCCCAAAGGACCAATGGACCATTAAGTTGGTCATGTCCTGATGATTAGGTCAAGTCCAAAAAAAGGATCTCTGAACTATGGAAAACTGGTAGGTTTAAGTACCCAGGACCCAGTTTGGGGGAAAAGATGGACCTCTGAACTAGAACAAGGTCAAGTCCTATAAGATAAAAGAATAATAAAGATCAAAAATTAATGAAAGTTCTTGGAGAAAAAAGAGATTTTAAAAAAATAGAAAAAAAGCTGATATAACCTTTATAATTCTTTATTTTTTTGGTCATCCCTAGTAAGGGGATGATTCCACCTATGTCACCTCTTGGGGAGGGAGGATGGATCGCGGTAGGAATAAACATCCCATAGAAATTGATATGCAATCAGACACTTGTGAGGGCTAGACCAACACAAAACCATGTTTGTTAGTGGATGCTGAGCCCTGAGAAAACGCGACTTAGTAAGGGAAATCAAAATAACAAAAGATGCCAATTGCAAAACCCTGTAGCGGGGAGGAAAACAGCAATAGATAAAGAGGCAATTGGCAATCAACCCCAAGTAAATTCTGATATGCACGAGAGCCAGAAGATTTGTCTTGAGCGCCTGCCAATGAGCTTCATCGAGGACACCTGACATGTGAGCCAGCAGCAAAGAATGAATACTTAATGGGGGTTGCAAAATCATGCCCAGGGTTAATGCCATCAGCGGAAGATCTCGATGGGAAGCTCCAGGAAAAGGTAGTTGTGCAGAGAGCAGATTGCTTCCTGCAAATGGTGACTACGGGCTTCACAGAAGCTAAAGAATGACTGATAGAAGCCAGGCGAGGGTGAAAGCAATGTTTACAAACTTCAAAGAACTTGGACAGCAAAGAAAAGAGCATAAGCAGCAGTATCCCAATCCAGAAGGTTGTCCATATCAGAGGGATTCAGTGCTAATGTCAATGTCTCGGTGACTTGGGTCCAGAGTTCAGCATAGGGGAGCTCAAAGTGTATACTTTTCCCAATTGAGAGCTCAGAAACCAGTACAGTGGGTTTGTAGAATTGACCGAGTCAGAAGAGGAACTCTAGGAGCAAGTCTGTCCCAGCCAAAAACAAATGATCCAGAGCGACCAGCATGATCTCTGGTTCATTGACAATGATGTTTGGAGCATCAGCAAAAGGAGCTGAATCCAGGAGGGTTTTGAAGTCCAACTCTGGAATTGACTGCAGAGAAAGAGACAGCCGAAAGTTGTTCAAAATGATGGACAGCCTGGTTTTGGAGGGATTAGTTACAGTTTATGGTAATTTGATCGAAGGACTAGCCGCTTGCACCAGACTAGGCATATGAGTCCTGGAAGGACCATAGAAGAGGTTCTGTTGAGCATCCTAACTAATCTGCTGATAGAGATGGAGGTCTGGATCAGACATACTGTTGAATAGAGCAGCTGGTAGCGAGATTCTAAATTTGACATATGATCTTGATGAGTGGGGAAATGTTGTACTTATATAGAAGATGACATTAAGCACTATATAATTCATTAGGCTCCAATTTTGGGAAAATTAATCTCAAAATTAATGAGATAAGCTTTCTGAGGGAAATATTAAGAATGACTTACAGCCAAGAGGTTATGAGTGAAATAACAAGGCATTTGAAAAAAGTTTTTAATCAAGCCATGAAACAAACATTGACAGCAAGAGTCGCCTGTCTAGTATGAGGAGAGAATCTGGAATTCAAGGACACTGGACCAAGAATCCTGAATATGACAGCAGGTCATATACCATGCTGGGGGGAACTGGATCCCAGGACTAATATTGTTACAAGTAAATCGATCAGCCTGGCACAACAGGTCATGAGGACCGCACTCTGAGAAGGCAGTAGTGAGGAGGAAGAGGAATAACGCCGTATGCTGAAGGTTGTTCTGAGCAGCGTAGAGTATTGATGAGTGTACTCTGCTTTGAAACAGATGAAGTATTTAACCAGGTGTCTGAAGCGGTATTCTCATGCCCCAGTCTTTTTCTCACTGGAAATCAAGGCAGAGGCGGGATGAGTTGGAAATTTTTACCCATATTCCCAGCCTGCTAGATTACCTCA
Source organism: Massospora cicadina (assembly GCA_022478985.1). Classification (NCBI taxonomy): domain Eukaryota; kingdom Fungi; phylum Entomophthoromycota; class Entomophthoromycetes; order Entomophthorales; family Entomophthoraceae; genus Massospora; species Massospora cicadina. The sequence goes on from JAKSZP010009672.1 coordinate 52,435, forward strand.
TGTCGCTAGGGGAAGATATCCTAAGGTGAAGTGAATTGGAAATAGATTGGCCTGAGTTTGGGATGAACTACATTTAGGGAATTTTGGGATATTCACCTGGTCGTATCCATCAGGGATTAATCCAGATGGATACCTAAGATCTCATTGGGCGGAGTGGCCAACGAAATAGGGGCATCTGATAGTGATTAACTATCATGTCTACCAATTGGAATTAGTTGAGTTTCATCACCAACTTATTGGGAATGAATATTGAGTTGCGAAGCGAGAGATGCCACCTGCAACTAGCAAATTGATCAGTTGGTGAAGTAACCTTCCATAATGGGTAATAAGTCACATTACCTAAGAAGGTCGTTAGCCAATTATGGTTGATTCACTTGGATTGAGAGGAAAACGTTAGAGACACGTTTTCTGACTCTTTCTGTTTGAGGTCTCATGGATGTCCAATTTAGGGAATCCTAGCCAGAATGAAAAAGACCATCGCTGTTGAGATGAGGAAGGGTGATTCAATGGCAAATGATGCTGTTTCATCAAAGATGTGCCGACTGAGGGTTAGAAGGCCGAATCCCCTACTATATAATTCCCTAGGGTTTACTACAATATAAAAACAGCATTTAGGAAAGCTTTATTATTACCATTATTATTAAGTATAAATTAGTAATATTGTTGATTCAGTGTATAGTTAGACTATCAGCATCCATTGTAAAGTTCCATCTCAAGGATTTTATTGCAGAAGGCAATTATTGAAAGACTTTCAGAGAGAAGATTAGAGATCTTAGCGGGGGTCTAGAGACAAAGGGAACCATAATCAGGGATAGTTGCCGACTGTGTGTTGGGTTGAAAGAGACTATCAACAGGAGATCTTGACAAAGAATAATTGGACAGTAATATAGGGAATGAATCCCTATGAGTATGACTTATAGAGTATTTAATTGGAAGTACTGGCCAAAGTGTTGGGCCTAATAATAGTTCAAACTCAATAACAGATAATAGTCTCCAGATTATTATCAGATATTGCATTTTATACAATGCAAAGTGCATGAGAAAACTGAACCTGTGCAGTAAAAAGGGTTACTGGGTTGACGACCAAATAATCAATCCTTAAGTAAATTTTTACAGGCACAAAGCTGATAGCAATGGTGTGGGTTCATCATGGAAATGGGAGTCAAGATAACACAGGGGTGCTAGCAACTCAATGAGTGCAATTGTGGGATGTGAAAATATAGTCTGGTAGTGCTTTTTTAGCCTCAAGCATACTTTAGGTAGGGTGGCTATGGTTTAAAGATCTATGCAGTTAATGTGAATCTTTGAGCAGAGCTTTGCGACTGCCACAACTTTTTGACCTGCTAAAATTTTCCGCCTAATAGCATTAGAGATGGACTTTTTTATAATTTATAGCATGGTACTAAGTAGGATAGGAGGTAGCAGTACCATAGCCAGTACTGCAAATAGTTTTGTAACAATTTTACGGGTTGGATGATATTTGGGGGAGGCAACTGCCTCTTCAGCTAGTTGGTGGTCACTTCTGAAAGGAGTAACATCAGGGCGAGGCACATAATGGCGCATCAAATTTTTGGGCTGCATTTTCATTATTCTTGTACATTTCAAATGGAGGAGGCCAAGCCCATTCGGTTCAGGGATGAGCTGACCTGATTCATCAAACTCAACCAAATGATCCCATGGATTTTGGTTGTTTTGGGATTGGGTTTTTGCATATGGGTGATTTGTGGTGGATGTCTGGGATGATTGTTTAGAACTTGCTTTAGTCCATTCTAGCTATGATTGGTGGCTTTAAAAAAAGTGGTTTATTGAGGTATTTTTTTGGGTGATTCAGTGGTTGCTGTGGCTACCACTTTGGGGGGAGGGGGTGGAAGGATAGTGCCACATTTGAAAAATGTTATTTGGATCAGCTATGGAATCATCGTGTAAAGACTCTGGTGTGGGTGCTGAGGCTTGTGAGATGGATGAGCATCGCCATTTCAAATGCCTAGTTTGAAACAGTAGGGCAGATGGTACACCCTCCATCCACTTGAGCCCAAAAAATGATGGTTTGGAGCAGAGTAATAATGTTGCTAGAAGATTAAGAGCGCTATCCTGTTAATACTGGACAATTAGTCATGAAGGCACAAGGGCCTGCAATGCGGGTGGCTCCAATGGGAACCATAAATGTATTATGGGATTAGAATATTTTTTGATAATCCAGAACTAAGTTTTTTAACTAAATTTCTGGTTGGTTAGTGGGTAGGGACGCCTGAAAACAAAACCAACCGAGTGGTATCAGTGGGCAACTGGGTATGAGTAGTTGGGAGGGAGGGTGCCATGGAACACCAGGGAGATGGTAGCTGCTACTGCAGCATCATCTTCACTTGAGAAGCCAAGTTTAAATTAACCTTAAAGGGGTGAAAGGTAATGAAGCTTGCAGGATGCATAACACCCTAGGAAAGCCAATAATTGCTTTATATGAATTCTGGGAACAACTAACATATTCAACTTGAAGGCTAAATTGCATGTTGCTCCAGGGGAGCACAAGGGGGCAACGTGGCACCACCTAGGTTTGGGAAAGATGTAAGGCTAATTCCTCAGATGGGACATAGCGTCCTGAAGAATTCAGAGAGATAGCCAAGCCAGCCTATCATGTTTTGGCAATGGCCAAAAAACACTAGTATTTGGTGCACCACTGCCCCACATAAGGGCAAAGGGCATTGAATGCTTTGACATTGGTAACTTGATTATGGTGATGTCAAGTGTAGCTGTTTTTACTAAAATTTCAAACTACAATTTGACCAGAAGTGAGCAGTTTTGAGAGAGAGAAGTACAATTCCCATTTGTTGAAATACTGGCGGGGTTAAGTCACTGATGCTAATTACATCGGATTACAACAATATAGCCATTACTAGAGTGGTAAACTTAGGTAGAAATTATAATTTTTAAATCTAAAATATTGTGTAAAAGTGGAAACAAGCAGGCTAATATATATGACTTCATATAATAATAAAAAGTATGCTATAATGGAAGAAGAGCATCTTTTACAATAACCTTGCTTAGTATTTAGGCTAAATTCAAGCTTAAAAGAGATGAGGCGTCAGAATTGGAATTAAGCTGAGGGCATCCGAATTTGCTAGATGACAATTTAGCCTATCGCCTCTCTGAAAACCCATATCATACAAGTAGATTTTAGATTCAAGATGGGAGTACCAAACCTGGAATTATGTCCCTTGAGGAGCATTTTAATACAAATTAGCTAATCCGCCATTTTGCACATAGGCTTAGTTTTGGCTACTTTCAAGCTAATGCTTGGGTGATGTTCCAGGTGACTTGAGCTATTATACGGAGGTTTAAGAGTGCCCTCACCATCTTGACCAGAGTTTTAGCCAGAGTTATGGAGTAGACTGATTGCTCTTAGTTAAGTGATTCCATCAAAAATCTATAAAGTTTTTTTGCACTATTAGAATTATTCACTACCATGTAATCTTTTCCACCATATTGAACATATAAATGTCCAATTTTAACCACTTTAAGAGCCTTAGGAGGAGAGTAAGGGTGCAAGAAATGTCCATGGACACAGTTATTATTAACTTTTGATGCAAGGGTACTTTGATGGAGTACTCATTTCCTATCTTTATAAGTAACAGTGAAAGTTCCTTCCTAGATGGACCAAGCATTTCAATTCTAGGTTTGATATGGTTCTAGTAATATAATACCAAGTCTGATGTCTGAAAGAAGGAAGGGGTGGTCAGAGCTCATTAGCTGATCAGTTCTCTATAGAAACTGTTTTCTAATTTGTCATAGCCTAGAATGTAACTGAATGATATGCTGAGCCAACTTCTTCATGGCTTGGTCAGGATCAGTCCTAACAGAGAAGAGATCTTTGGATAATAAAGCAAGAGCCCCAAGTTCATTATTATACAATACATTTAAGGGGAAATTAAAAGGAGCTGGTGGTAAAAGAAACAGTAGCCCATAATAGTCCTTTCAAGTATAAATCCCAATGAAGCAGATCTGAAGTGGCAAACTTTCTTAGTATGGAAACGAATTTTCATTGTCTCCTTTTTCTAACATTTGTAGTGGAGCTATAGGGGGAAAGAAAGTTGTTGGACTCCCATGAGATAGCAAGGATCTTCACTGCTCTGGAATTAAAGTTTCTCTATTTCCACAGAGCAGAATAATGGGACAACCATGGCGAGTTAAGATATATTATTAGAGTAGAGTGGCAGTAGCTTTAGCTATGAGGCGGAAGAGCCACAACCATGATCCATTTAGTAAAATGATTAAAGCAACCTTGTTGTATCGATTTCACCTGTAATATGGGGTAGAGGGCCAACCACATCTAGACTTATTGTGTGGAAGGGCTGGTGAGGAGTAGTAGGTCAGTATTTATACCTGGTCTTAAGATGTATTTATTCTTGCAGGTCAACATTCATTCAGGACTTCAATTATGGTCTCCATGACTCCATTATATTAGTGTCTCTATTTAACAAACTCATAGGCTTTTCATACTCATCTATGCCTTAGGATAGAAAGAAACTCTTAATTGCTTCTACTCTCTCTGAAGGTCCTAGATAGAGCAAACTTCTGGCCCCTACTTTTTTGTATAATTTCCCAAATATCGCCTTTGTACTGTGGGAGTGTCAAGCTAGTTCTCTAAATGGATCATCTTCATCAGCCCAGGCGTCAGGGGTCATTAAGAAATCAAGTAGCCTACCTTTAAATCGCTTTAATAAGATAATCAAAGTCAAAAATAATTTTTTTTAAATTTTACAAAAAAAAACAGCTCAAATTGAGCCCAACAAATTGACAAAACATTTTAGCCTAATGCTCAAGTCTGGGGTTATGGTGCGACACTTTCTGGCGTTCAAGGCTGACACTGGAGTGCGCCTGTGCTGGATCTTCTAGCCTACCCATTGTCACCTGGCGGTATATCCCACATTGGGACTTAGCCCACCATTTCATAAGCTCACAGGTGGTTCTCTGGAGCTCTTTGTGCTCCCTCAGAGCAACCTGCATTTTGGCCTCCAGAGCAAGTATAGGAATTTTATTTTTATGTGAGCAGAAATCATCAAGAAGAACATGGCAGTTTAAATCTTATGATTTTATCTATTTTCTCCCATTAAAGGGCTATTCAGACCTGGGCTCCAGGTCTGAAGCCCAGGCATTTGCAGCATCAAAGCTTCCAATCATTTATAAAAATACACCATGTCCACCATTTGCACGCAGTCCCAGCTGATGTCACTCTTGTAGTTCTTTTTGAAATGTTGCCCTCCCATCTTTCCCCTGAACGCTCCTCCAAAAAATACATAGGGATTGGCCTATTATGGTGTAGACTCCATGCTTTAATTTGTGGTCCTCTATGGTGCAAATCTCTTACCCTGGGCACATGCCTTTAGGGCATTCCACCCATTCCATTGTGACACCCACCTTTGAGTTTCACTATGAACTGCAATCAGGTCTTTCCTGATCATCCTATTTGTGTGCGCATTGAAAATGGCCGTGCCATCTTCTATTTGTGCTTTGAACTTGTTAATCTGAAGTGCAAGTTTCCAGCAGTTTCTTCTCAAGTAAATTCTGATGATCCCACCTCAAGCATTGGCCTGGCTGCTGCTGCACCCAACTTTTTTGAGTGGTGATTATTCCTCCTACCCCCAATCTTGGCAAATTCTGGAGTAACCTAAAAGTGGCAGCCAATCAAAAATTGTAAATTTTACTAACCATGACTGGATGACTAAACCATTCTCATTTGAGCAGCCATAGTTGACACTGTACAGCCAATTAGTTTCAACCAACCCTCAAATTCTGGTTTCTTGGCCAGCACTGTCCAATTTAATTACATTTAAGCGCTCAAACGGATTGATGTCGCAGATCAGTTTATAACGTTAAGCCCAATTTCGCATTAATAAATTTCTGTCAAACCATTTAATTGCCGTCCACTATTTTTATCCTAAACGATTATAGATTATATAGAAATATAAATAAAATGGCAGTGGAAGCAGCTGCTGCCCCTTTCAACACATTTATTTGCCATTTTTTCATAGGGATATGGATCCCCTTGTTGAGGGTATTCCTATCCCCAATTTTCCTCGTGAATTTTGATAAAGATGCAAAATATGGGGCAAAGAGATTTGCTTCTGGTGCGAGCCATGCATGCATTGACATGACAAAACCTTTGATGTTAAATTCCAACTATCCTCAAACCAACCAGCGCATAAAGGCATTCACTTGTGTACCTGCTTTAATCACCTTTGCTAAGCATCTACTTGCTCAATATGCTGAAACTATTGCTACCACCGGCCTTATTAATAAAGAAAGCTACCATCTATACTTCTCATTTCCCATGCTGCTATGCACCAACCCCCATTTTATCTGCAGTTATCTGCCAATTGAAGCGATCACTGGATAAAAATTTCTCTCAAGCCTCTTCGCCTTCTGAAAAGACTTTCAAGGGCTATTGGCAAAGGTGCCCTACTGAGATTTAATTATGAAAATCCCTTCATTAATCTCAATTGCAAATATAGTTAGTAGCGGATCCTCCTTTTAGATTGGGCACCACTAGTAATAAAAAATAGGGTATGTAACCTCTCATCTTCATTATTGTTTAAGTAAGGACCAGCAGGCAAATTAACCCATTAAAATATATGTGGCACGTCCAAGCTCAGAGCTCAATGATTAAAAAAATGCTGGAGTTTAATAGCCCAATGAGACAAACTTCTAATTGGTTTTTTCATTATATAATTAGTATAAATTTTTATGATTTGTAATAACTTTAAAGAAAGTACAAAGAAAGGGCGGTGAAATTTGAAAGTTAGTAAGACAGCAAAAACTCCTTTTGTTTGGCTCTTTTAGTTGCATTCAGCCTTGTAAAGCATCTTGCTGAAGTAGGAAACAGGAAAATAGACCCCATGATCATCCAATTAATCCATTAGGGCTCCAACAGCATAGTCAGAGGTGTCATTAAACAACATGAAGTATTTAACAAATTTAGGGTTACATAGGAATGTCTTAGCTCCAGGCAGTTCTAAAGAACTTCAAACGTGGTCATTTGTTCTGCACCCCAATAAAAGGAGTGTTTTTCGCCAAGAGAGGTATGAGGGCTCAGTGAGCTGAGCAAATTTAAGATGAATTGATGGCAATACCCCATCATACCCAAAAACACTGAAACATCAATAAGGGTTTTAGGAGCAGGTATCTTATAGATCAATAAATTTATCTTGAAGAGGCAAAATCTCATTTTTTGAGATGGCGTTCTTCAGGAAAAAAAGATTTAGTGAAAGATAGTACATTCTAAGAGCTTCAGCTTAATGTTAGAGGCATGCAAGTGTTGAAAGCATCTTTCAGATGTGCAAGATGCTTTAGAGTTTTTGGAGAAAATGATGATACCATAAATATAGATGATTACATAACCTAACCTGTTATCTTGCAAAATGTAATCCAAGACCCACTTAAAAGTGGAAGGCGCGTTGCACAACCCCTTTGGTAACTGAGTGGGTAGAAATAAGCCTTCACAAAGGTAAGCTCATATTTCTCCTGGTCCTGTGGAGATAAATCCTTTTGCCATTATCTACTAGCTAGTTCCATAGAGGGAAGAATCTTAGATCCAGAGAGTTGGGCAGAGCGTCATTAATTCGATGGATAGGATAATTATCCTTTTAGGTGAGATTATTCAAATTGTGGTAGTACATAACTACCTGATGACCTCCATTCTTCTGATTTATAAGCAAAAAAGAGACGACCAATGGCTTTGCAAAGCACCATCAACCCCGCCTTCAGTAACTTTTTAAGCTAGATCCTCATAATATGCACCTTGAACTTTAATTTACAATAGGGCTTGGATCAGATAGAATAGCCAGCACCCACTTTAATAGTGTGGCTCCAATCCTTCATTTGGCCATAGTTATCATCAGATTTAAAGAATTACTCCCTTTTTAGAATCCAATAATGTGTTGACTTTAAAAAGCTCAGCAGGAGATAGCTCATCGGAAATTTTAACTCTAGGCAAGGTGCTTATCAATTGAATCACAGTAAAGCCCTTATTTAATATAGTCCGGAAAATTGGACTTGGTGAATGTCCTCAGTTGAAATCAGCAGACCTCGCCCTATCTCCTGATGCTCTTTTGATGACAATGTCCTTATTACTAGATTCCTCATTAGGAGATTGATGGATCGTCAATAGGCTAAAACAGGTATGCCTGACAACATTCAAGGCTCTATAGTACTTTCCTCATCAATACTCATAATATACTATGACAGTTTAAGGGGATTTTAAGGTGAGTTTGATGCCATTCACCTTCTGTTCACCCGCCATAACTAATATCTCTTTTGGTGCATAAAATGGGCTGCCCTCTAGAGAGTCCAGATTCAGCAACTTAGTTGTAAATCTTATTTTAAATTTTAGGGCCATTTGATAATAGCTCGTTTCTTATTCTTTATATTAACTGCACAAACTCTTTACAACTTGCATTGATAACGAAATTTCTAAACTGGGGCAATAATATTATGAAGACTATTTGAAAGGTTGATTATCCTAAAAGCCAAGTTGATAAAGGGTCTGACGCTAACCAGGTGCAGCTTCCTCTTGAGGATATGTTTAAACTGGTAGGAAACACTTCCCTATTATCAACACGCAGAGTCAAGTGGAGCTTTTTTATATAAACCTTATGATTTCCAATCCTTGCAATCTTATCACAAAAGTAAGCTATACAAATTTTGTATAAACAACTAAGTTATTATCAATTCTAATTGCTTTTTATTAGGAAATTATGAGGTTTTTTATAGTACACTGGCCGCATAGATTTTCAGTTGCCCACTGGGGATTAATTAATTGTTCCCCAGATGGGTTGATTCTTGAGTTTTAGCTTAAAAACCTTTGTGGAAATTTGCCTTGATTTTTTAAGTGATGTAACCTTGGTGTTCATTGACCAATAAATTCATATTAGGAGCTGGACACTATATGATTTTAAGCCAATTTTCCCAATGGCAATTCTACCAAGTATTACAGCGTGAAAAACGACTAGGTATTTTTGAAAACTACCCATCCATTTTCTCTCAATGATCACCACAATAATTTAAATGTTGGTTATTACTCCCTCATCCCAATGTTGCTCACTATTGTCAGGGATGATATCCAACAAAAATATTTATCAAACTAAACATTATATTACTTCCATTGATTAATTACAATTAATAAGTAGTGATCAATCAATGCCAAAATATCATTTAGTAACTACCAATCTTAAATTGAGTAATCTGTCATTAGTTGGACAATGTGGTCAAATGAAATTTCACAAATCCTCCCGCTTGACCAGATTATATAGTGGAAGATAGAACTCTTGGTGACGTAAACTACCTCAGCCCTTAATCATGTTCAGCATTCATGAATATGATCTCAGTGGAGTTCAGCGCTGTCTGCACTCAACGCCCTCATGCTCTGGACAGCTTTGTGACTCTTTTTTCAAAATCACTACTCACTACCATCACTTCTTGAGTGCAATTTCACAAAGTTATGCCACGCCATACAACATTTGAAATACTTGCTGAGAGATGAACTGGTCCACCTGTACCAACCTCAGGATGAGTTCCCAATGGCGTTTATTCAACCTTTACTAACCTCAAGATGGGTTATCAAATCCTCGTCATTCTCAGGATATTATCAGCCATCCTGCTGAGTCCAGCGCTAGTGACTTGAGACTACTTTTAATAGACCCAATTCAACCCAAGTTTTTCCTCCCAATTTCTTATTAACATGGACTATTCTGGTGGATCAAGTTTCAGCCTGTCCAATCCTGCTAACAATTGGAACTCGTGTTCATTGTCTTCCACATTCCTCCACGCTTGGTAGGTGGGAATTCACCAGTTTCAGTTCCACAACAAAAAATAAATTGATCAATATTTGTTTTTCATATTTCTATTATTATTTTCCTAAGGTCAATAATTTAAGTATTTCATGTGGATTCTATTGACTATTTGACCACTTTGATATTCTTGAGCTATATACATCATTTGCTAACTTTGCAATATTTTTGAATGGTCCCGTTATAAGGATGTCCATCTGATTTTTCCTTATAAACCCATGTATTGCAATAGGCTATTCTATTGACACATGTTATTCTTTCAACGCAGACTATTTTGTTGTCCGTTTTCTTTATGTAGATTTTCCTCTTCATTATTGTTTCAAATGCCAACTTTGTAAGTCAATCATGATATTGGCCAGCTGGGATTAATAAATCTTTGGCGTTGTTCCCAAAACTGGATCAACAGTGGAACACAGTAATTTTTGCAATGTGGACTTTCGCTCAATTAAAAGTTCAAATGGGATTTTTTTCTGTCACAAATGGTAACTGATATTTTAGTGGAATGTGACCAAACTCAAACATTCTCTCCAAGCGGAAGTTTTTACTATCAACTTTTGGAACGTTGAAGCTAAAGTTTAAATCACTCTTTTATACATACCATTCAGCTTCCAGGGTGATAGGGGACTCACACAATTACACTTACACCCATTAGTTTATTTATCAAGGAAATCATATAAGATATCAAATTTATCCCGTTGTCACTGAGGATAACTTGAGGGCACCTGTGTCAATAGACTACTTGGTCCAATATAAACTTTGCCATACTTATTAGTCCACTCTAAACAGGGCTTTTGTCTTGACTAATCTGGTTATGTGGTCTATCACGGCAATTATGTAATTCATGCCCCCAGTGCTGACACTAAACGGTCCAACAACATCTATGGACACCGTGTGCCATGAAAAACAAGGGCTTACTAGAATGTACCCTGCAACTTCACGTAAGGTTGTAAAGTTGGCACTTGACATAACAGGCTAGATTGTCCGCAACACTGTAGTTGTTCAATTCCAGTAATAGTACTGTAAAATATGATCCACAGTTTTCTTTAAGATACCCTGGCCAATGACCTATGAGAGGCTCAAATGATTTTCGCAAGTTTTGACAGTTTAGGAAATAAAACCCATTTTTTCTCAATCTTTTTAATTGATCATTATTAAATTTGTTATTCTCCATTAATTTTCATGGAACACTCCTAAATTTCTTAGGGTTCATCCCCAATATCTCCTTTTATCATCTTTTGAAATAAAGCATTAGCCTGATGACAGACCATATGAACAACTGACTATTGAGACACTCTGTTAACATTCTGATGCGCCACTCCTACCCTGTGAATAAACTCAAAGTCATATGTTTACACCTATAAAACCCAGCGTGCCAGTTGGCCCTCAGGTTCTTTCAGATTATGAAGCCAGTGCAGGGACAAGTTTTTTACAACTCTAATGTGCATCCCATGTATGTAGACAAAAAATTGTTTACAGGCATGAATTATTTAGAGGCATTATTGATAAGGTATAGTTTGTTTTTTTCCATCTAGTGACAGAGTTCTGCTCACATATGCTACTGAATGTTCTTCCCCTTTGTCTAAACTTGACTTATAATGGCTCTGATTGCCATTAATGAGACATCTGCTTGTATTATGTATTTCTAATTAGAGCTTTGGGTATATTATCACTTGGCTGCTTATGAGATAGGTTTAGAGCTTAATACTTGACTTCTGTGCCACATTGCTACACACAAATTCCTTTTTCAGACCCTTGAGTAGGCTTAATAAAAGTTTAGATATCCAGAAAATGCTTTAATGAATTTGAAATAATATCCAACTTTTTTCAGAAAAAAACTTAGATGAATATTTTTTGAATTAACATCCATTAAATGCATACCACCTTCATTATTTGCAGCTGTAATCCATTGGAGCTTATGATAAACTTTAAGTATAAGAGCTCATTTTAAAGGATGGCATTAACGCGGCCTAATTTCAGATTCACTGTTGCCATCCGTTTAAATACTTTCTCAAGATGCTCCAAGTGATCTGTGAAGGCCCTGATAAAGACTTTGATAACTTCTAAGTATACTAGCATGCAGGATAACATTTATCGCCGAGTATAAAATCCATAGCCTGTTGGAAAGTCACCAGCGCATTGCATAAACCTTGGACATTTTGGTCAGCTGATATAAATTTTTTTCTTTTATTATAACACAATTTTCCTGATCTTTTTTTGGATGATTGATTTGCCAATAGCCCAAAATCATTTACATAGCCAAAAAAATTTCTTGTCTTACCCAGGTGATTAAGCACGTTATTGATTTGTGGCGTGAATAGGACTCTTTATTAGTGATCTTGTTTGATCATCAAAATTGGTTAATACTCAATTTGATCTGTCCTTCTTTTCACCAGGAGGATCAGACTTGCCCACGGTTATAAATGATGGAATGAGTAACTCATATTCAAGTAATTTGCTGAATTTTGTTGCTGACATCATCTTTGAAGCTCCTTTTTTGGACAAGTTTCATCCTTCTTGGCGATTATTCCACATAATAACTTTATGGAGTACTTTTTTACACACCCCAAGTCATGATTGTTTTAGGTGAATATCTCTTAATATATAAAAATAATTTTAGCAAATTCTCTTGCTGATTTTTGGTTAAATCGGCTAGCTTCTCACAATTTACTAACACAATGACACTTTTGGAAGTTTTTACTGGAATACCAGAATGAAAATGATCCAAAATCAAAAAGGCACTAAGTTCTGTCATTGGGAGAAGGTGTAGTTATGTGATGATCTGATTCTTTCCAAATTTCATAAGATTTCTTCAAGATTGGATAAGAGCACTCATATCTCTCCTGTGATCAGGAATTAGAATCTCTGGTACCACTCATGATTCAATCCTCAATTTTCTCCATGGTCTAACAATTTCCTCATAATGATTTCCTTTAGTTTGATTGTTAACCCAGTAATAAACTTAATTTGAGCTTCCAGAAGAATAGTGTTCAAGCGTTCATCATTAGAGGTATTCTGCAAATCTCCACAATTTCCATCAGTTTTACTTTCTGTTTTTGTTCAAATGATTTATAGTGAATTGATACAATACCATTTTAGTTAGATTGATAAAAAATTTTCTCTTTGTTAGTGGGGTCTCTCCCTTGCGCTGGTACATCAAAGTCATTGTTTACCCCAAATAGTGTCAGGATGCTCTTTAAAGTCGCATTACACCCCATACTTCCACAGGAACTCCATCCTAATCATATATAATAATTTTAATTGGCCAGCACTTTAGTGGGAGCTAGCAACTCCACTAGCATTTTAAAAAACTGAAGTGTAGCGCACAATTTTCTCAAAAGAGATGATGAATTTTGGTCCAGAAATTCTTCTCTTTTTGATGTTACAAATATGATGAGATCCCCATGCTGCTCACTAAACCTATGGAAATGATGTTGATTAGGGCTTTATATCAATTTTTGCTAGTACTCTTATTCTATTGGCTAGAATATTAGCATACATAGACTCTAAGTAATGCAATATATTATTGAATGGATAGTGGCATTATTTGATGAATCAATAATGTAAATTATTTGAGCGAATAAATTAGGAGATAACTCCTTGTTAGCGCTTATGAATAAAGAAACATTCGCCTCATGCAACATCATTATAACTAAATCTTATGGTCTCTTTGCAGAATTTATTTTCTACATTAATTGTTGTAAGTATAGCTGATAATCTTTTTAATAATCTAAGAGTCATCCGGTAAGCTTTAAATCAAGTAATTACATTGACACTAATGTTGACCAAGTGATTGATTAAATCAGGAACATTGTCCTCAACAAATAGATCAGAGGTGCTAATAACATCACTCATTATATCACCAGTACTTGTCTTTCGGAAGTACTTAATATCCCTTGTCTAGACTGCTGGTCCAGCTACAGACTCTGAACTGGTTTCCTTATATAAAATATAATTAATTTTGATCCTTTAGTTTTTTGTCCTTTAATGGGCAAATTACATGTTTAAGTTTCCCACATTTGAAAAAGCAAATTGAAGATTTTTAACCCTTTTTTAAGCTCTGGGCTTATTAATCAGACACAATCTGACTCTCAGGCTCTTTAGAGGATTCAGCGAATTTGACAATATTTTAAGCCTTTGTTTGGGTTAATTTAAAAGTGCAATTGGAAGCTTTGAAAGTGGCTCCAATCATATTCAGATGGTCTATAATATACAAAGCCATATTTTGGGTTACTAGTGCCACCATCAAAATTTGATGCAGGTTGCGGTAGGGGCTGAAATGCCATATGCATGGCTATGGTTGCATTAATGTCAGTAAGCACTTTCGCCCCTGGCAAGATCTGTTAATCTTGGTAAAAAACAATTGGCAAATTAGCTTGAGTCTCGTCATTGCAGAATTGTATACTCATGAATTACAGTTTGAGATTTTCCAAGTAGGGCTTCCAAACCTAAACATAATTTCTATTTGCCTCATCATAAGACCAGTGTCCCCATTGAGACAAGGTAACACCAGATTCTAGAAATATTTGCTAAGACAGGTCATTATGGTCACCGCTATTTTTAAGTCTACATAACCAAACATGTTCATCTCAAAGAGACAGAAAATACAGGGGCGTTATCCTCATGAAAGGTAGACAAATTTAGGAGTATACAAGTACACTTTGGTCGCTTCACACACAGAGGAAAACTACCCAACATATTTATTAACAATAGGTGTGGCTTCAGAAGTTATTTTATGGCACACCAGTAAAGAGATTTAGGCATATTTTGGAGTAGATTGACTTTCCAATTGGAGTTTTTTTATTACTAGATGGTCCCCCAATTGGAGTTTTAAATGCATTTATGTCAAATTCATTTGCTATGAAAATTGCAAAATTACACTTTTTTTAATTCCAAAATATGCTTCATCATTTTCACCATATCCTCGTGGATCCATTGGATAAATTCACGGTCTGCTTCATGTTCAGTATTTTGGAATAAAATTTATTCTTTGAGTTCACCTTTTTCCCGCTTCAAAGATGCAGTTTTTCTATACAGGTCAATACTTGTATTCACAACTTTTTTAGCTTTCTGTTTGTTTATAAGCTCCCCAAGGTATTAGTGTCGACTTAAGATGATGAGCTATGATTATTCTACTTAACAGTCTGTAACTCCGTTCAGAGGCTCCAAAGCTCATTTTTATAAAACATTGTGGATTAAATTGACTTTTAACAACTCAATTGACACTTATAGTAAGCTTTAATCATTAAAATTTGGGCCACCTAGACGATAGCTCACTTCTACTCCCTGATATTAACCTCACAGATTATTCAACACTTTCATCAATTAACTAAAACTTCTAAACTGAGGCAATATCATTATGAAGACAATTAAAAAAGTTGATTGCCCTAAAAGCCATGTCAATAAAGGGTCCAACACTAACCAGGTGTTTTTTCTATTAAAGTATGTTTGAACTGGTAGGGAAATATTCCCTATTCTCTTCACATAGCTCCAAGAAGTGATTTGATAACAACCCTTTAAGGATAGCCATTCCTTGTACTCTTGTCACAAGAGTATGCTCAAATGTAAATGTACAAACAACTAAGCTATTATCTATTTTTTATTTGTAATTATAGGGAATTTAAGTGGGATTTTTATAGTACAATGGCCACACATCTTACAACTGCCAAATGGGGATTAATTAGTGTTTTCCAGTGGTTTGATCCATGAGCTTTGGCTTCTGAATCTAAATGGATATCTTTGACTTGATTTTATTAGGAAGTGTAATCCTAGGTGTTCATTGATCAATATATTTGTGTTAAAAGCTGATGACATTTATTTGGGTTTTATTTCAGATGATTCATTTACCATTGACACAAAAAGTAAAAGTGGCTAGGTAGTTTTGACAACTCCTTATCTTTTTGCTATAAACAATTTATCATAATAATTTGATGCTGGGTATTACTTTCTCATCAAATTTCTTACTTAATATTGTCATTGAATCTCCCAGCAAAAATAATAACTTTATTCATTATTGAATACCTTCCATTAATTAATTATGACTAATATCTTGGTTATCATTTGTCAAATCTGTGGTTGACTTGAATATAAACCTCTAATAACTTAAAGATTGGGCCAATTTTCCCACCTTATTATAGAACTAGTAATCTATTTATATCCTATTACAAAAGCACAGCTCACACCAATTATTACCAAAAAGATTAAAAATTATATTATTAAAGCTTGGGCAGATATCCTCACACGTTTAGGTTAAACTTCTCTGCAAATACTCATCCATGCTAATCAGTTCAACATCAATTCAATTAATAGTTTAATGGAATCTTAGGCTGAATATTTTTTCACAGTTGGGCCAACTATCTCTGCCCAAATCTCAGCAATTAGTCCCGAATTAATTTGGGACCAATATTATGAAATCTGTTACAATAATATTTGGGGTGACCTAAAGTTTATGTTTAAAAGTCCCATGAATAATTAATTGAATGAACAACGTAATCAATTTTCCACCCTGGAAAATTTTGTATGTCAATCCACCTAATTGGCACAATAGCACTTGCACATGGACTGCCCAAAAGGGAGGACCTAATGCTATTGAAAGCAAAACCTTCCGACGTCCCAAATAGGGTTACATCATCTGCTTCAAAGAAGCAAGAATTTAAAAGAAGGTATAATTTGTCAGCAGTATGATGAAACTCAAATTGAGAAGATCCTAGGACAATTTTGAATGCCTTTATCGCTTTTTTGTACCTGAAATCATCCTGATTTTGAAATTATTTTGCCACATATCACCTAAGAAAAACTTTCAGTCATAACTGTTCAAGGGCTGACTGAGGTGGTAAATTATCTGTTGAAATTTTGTACTTAGGTGTGGCCAGGAGATGCCCTAGAGGTGTAAATAGCGGCGCCTGTCCTAATGACTTAATATTAAATAAACTAGCTAATAAAAGGTTTTTTATTTAATCCTTATTACAGTTTTTATCATAAGTTGCTTTTGGAGAGTGTCATCAAACTGTGAGTCAAGATCCACAGCTTACAACTTTGAATGCTTTGGCTAAAGTTTCCTATAATGCTAGAAAAATAAACCCAAAATCTCCCAGAAAAGTTGGAGCCATTTTTAAAATTAATTGCGGGGAAGGCCGACCATGGGATGGACACTTCCAAATATGACTCAGGGCAGATAAACTTAGTACCGGGGGAGGCACCCCAGAGAAGCGATGCTATCTCTTGTTGCCAGCGGGAACGCCACTCATAGGGAGGGGGAAGGAACATGTGAAGGGGCAGTAGCCACTATTGAGCTCGTGTGAGGGAAGGGGTCTGATTTGATGAACCAGACTGGGAACCAGGAGGAGACCAGCTGTTGGCGACACGGTGGGAGGTATCCAAACATCCATGCTTGAAAGTGGTCCACCAAATGAGACTGGAATCTGTGGACAGCTTTTGGGAGGGTGGGGGTAGAGCCTGCAATGGCATCTAAGACAATCGTGTGGATGGTCCACATGGCGATTGCAACCACCAGAGCATGGAGGGAGGGTGGAAGGGAGGAGGCCATTGATAGAGCAAACATTTCTCTTGACAGACTGAAGGGATGCGTTTGATCCTGGCCCAGCAGACGTTGAACTTAGCGCCATATCGCTTTAGAGGTGGGGCACTTTTTTCAGGCGGTGGAACAGCGTTCCATACTGGCCGCACATGACACAGGATGAGTGTAAAGCGTTAGAGAGCGCTCAGCTGTAATGATACACCGCCTCAGGCAGCGCCACACATGGGAGCGGACTTGAGGCTGCAACAGAGGGTGATGTACATATTTCCAGATTGTTTTTTGGGTCTCAATGGAATAAGGAATGTCCATCATGTCCAGATAGTCCACCCTGGATAGGACATGGGGCCAAATGGGGATCACGCCATCATAGATGGGTAGCCCCTGTACCTCTTGTGTGAACTGAGGAGAGGGGCGGCCTTTTTGGGTTGTATGTCCGCTAATACAAATTCTCCACTCAGTGCTCCACATGGAGAGTAGGATTCGTTTGTAGTGGGTTTTTGTTCCGTGAGGACCTGTGGCCGATGTGTGTGATGCGAGTTATTTCATCATGAAGTGGGGGTTTGAAGGATTGTTGAGGCCCAAGGCTCAGGAGAAGTTGGAGCGGGCTGCGCAGGACCAGTGTTGGGATGGGAGTGTAGGAGCGGTGACGGCCATGATTCAGGTGCCCAGGATCTTGGCGGCATGGGCTTTGAAGTCAAGCAGGACCATGCCACCATGATGATGAGGGCCAAACATGACCTCTAGATGCACTGGTGGAGGGCGGCCTGAACAAAGCCATCCTTGTAGCAAAGCATACAGGGATTTGAAGAAGCTTGGGGAGAAGGGGATGGCGTGGGCTCCAAACCAGACTTTGGATAGGAGCATAGAGTTGGCTAAAACAACCCTGCCAGTAAGGGAAGTAGGGTGAGCTCTGAGAGAGGCGATTCGCTTCATCACGTTGTCCAGAATATAGCACTCCATTACTGCTGACGCGTATCCGCCTGCCTCCATCCACATGCCCAGATGGCGCACCGGTCCTATGGTAGGGCATGGCATGAAGGGGATCACCAGTGGAGCGGTGTGTGTTGATTTAGTAATACGTGGATGTGGGAGAGCAGATGGGCCGTGTTGGGAACTAATTGCTGGGGCCCAGCAGTTCTAAAACCGACCAAGGAGGATTATTATAGTTTTGGAGGCGTTCAGTGCTGCACTGCTTACCCGGGAATATTCCTGGATGAGAGCTTCAAGCGCGCGTGCATCTTGATTACTAGACACCCCAACCACACAATCATCTGTAAATACCAATATTTTGACTGGGGCTTGTCCTGGCACATGGACCCCAGTGAGTTGGGCATTCACATTTCGCAGTAGTGGGTCAGGCTGAAGTTGTATAAGATTGGGCTGAGGGGGTCCCCTTGTCGCAAGCCCCTTTGAGGGCGGACTACTTCCGTTAGGAAGCCAGGGCCACGCACTGCCATTGTTGCAGATTCCGTGAGCAGCATCACCCAGTTGATGAAACGAGGGGGTAAGCGGAACTGATGGAGGCAGGCCCTTAGGTATTCCCAGTTTACTCTATCATAGCCTTTTGTTGGTCCAAGAATACAAGTGCCCCAGAGGCTGTGGACTGGCATACATTAGTCACAGAGTGCACGTTATCCCAAATTGACCTTCTGGGGATGAA